>JAPMOQ010019132.1:5599090-5628538 GCA_026543055.1 Argiope trifasciata
AGAAGCAATGTTAAGTTTACAAAATGTATCTTTTATTGATGTATACAGCAATAGCATAGCAATAACATGCAAGGTTGGATTTATAATATTTCATAAATCCAACCTTGTATAGGCTAGAAAATCCATTCCCACTTTTTCTTACAAAATTATTCTGATAATTAACTGTAAAATAATCTTCCAAAACGACCATAATCAAATATTAGAGGTATCCTGGTTAAATACATATATATATATTTATATAACATACACAAATACATACATAGCACTAAAAGCAAAAATATGCAAAGTACATCAGTAACAATAATATACCAGATGCAGTGAATGTCCATGACATAATCATGGGCATTTGATATTATTTAAACCGGCTCTTTGAAATCATAGACATAAACAAATATAAACGTAAGAAAATTAGAATCAAAAAAGAAATTTGGTAATATAATACCTAAATATATACAGCACATCAAATACAAGTTGCAAGCAAATGAGATTATAAAAAATCAATTACTTGATTAAATCAGGCATGACAGACTCTGAATTTTTTTTAAAAAAACTGAACTTAATAGAATTACAAATTATGTAAAAATATAAAATACTAAAAGATTCATTTTAAATGAAGAATAAATGTTTACAAAAAGTCATTGAGATGTAAAAAAATATTGTAGAATTATTATAAAAAACTAAAGCTAAAAGAAAGCAAAATTTTAACTCCAAAGATGCTGACATTAACATTTTTGTGAAAATACGTTATGCCTGTAAAGCCTGACATGTATAATATTCAATTTTGTATGAACACAAGATTTGTCGGAAACAATTGGGGAGAAAAGAGTGATTTAATATCACATTAGAAAGTTTCAAAAAGGAAGCATTTTGCTGAAATATGTGTGTGTTCATAAAAGAATTTTTTTTAAATGTTTGTAAAACAACTGCAGACAAAAAAAAAAAAAAGGACACAATTTTAATTTAATTAACGTTCCAACATTATCTTAACATTAAACCAATCCTCCAAAATATCCATGATCAGAGTGGCTCGTTTTTTATAATGATAGCCAACACATCTTGTTGAATAGTTTCTCAAATCTTTTAAAAGCATTCTAAAACGGTAATTACGGACTCGGTCCCTTTTCATATATTCCACACAAATTAAAAGGCAATATAGCCACATACACAAATCATCTGTCATGCCAATCACAAGGAACCATTGATGAAGGTGTGAGAGCAGTAATATTATTTCATTCTGCTCTAAGTGCAGAACTAAACTTAATAAAGGAATTGTTTGAGCAGGTAGCTGCAGACTTGAACTCTGTTCGAGATCATACATTTCACGACATATCTGAGGGCCAAGACAGAGTGAGCACCATGCTATTTCATCGGTGACTGGAATCATGATTTTTGGGGGGTGTTTAATTCGTAAAAATTGTTTACGTCTATGTAAATGCATAGTTACCAGAACAAAATTAATAACTTTATTATTAGTTACTAATCCACGTAAGTTGCGTACATTATCGCTTGAAGTAGAGGGTGAATTGTCTGCTTCAGGCAATGGATCATTAAAAGATGGTTCATCATTTGACGACTTTTTGGGGTCCATTCCCTTCTGAAAAACAAAATAAATTTGATTATTCCTGTGTGGTTGAAGTTATTATACTCTTTATATGACAAAATTATTTCTAATCTGAATAAAGAAATTTATTATTTTAATGTTAATTCCAATTTATTTCTAGGTCATCATTCTTGTTGTAATATAGAACAGAGATTCCCTTTTAAATAGAACCAAACCGCAAATAAAAATTATATTAAAACTAGCTGCATTTTGCCATTTTTAAGCCTATTTTTACAAACATTTCGTTTTTATTCAAAGAGATATTCATGTGAAGTAGATGGTGTTCACAGAATTTAAGTTAAAATGTAGACCATTTAACGCTATATCTATGAAATGCATCATTTTTTAGGTAAGGAAATAGGTATTGACGTCTTTAATTGTTTTTCTTTTATTACGAAAAAAAAAAGTTTTTTTTTGTTGTTGTTTGTACAAACCATTATTTGGATGAAACGCACTCTGAATCGTAACACAAGAAATAGGAAAGTAGGGAATAGAACATATACAACATTAAAAGAGAAGATAACAGAAAACATTTCGGTTTCCAAATATATTCACTCAGTGCAAGAAAATAAAAGCCAACGGAACTCAGAAGTTCAGAGTGATTAGAAAATAATGTTTTTAATGTGGGAGGATTGAAATTGTTACATATATATAATCAGAAATCGTTGTTATCATTTAAACTAATATAACTCAGTTTCATTTTAACTTTTTCTGGAGCTGGAAGAATATTGTATTTCAGTCGATAATCTTGTCAATCAAATCATTAACAAATTTTAAGGTTGAATCGGATTTCACATAAAATATTAGACACGACATTCATAATATAGTAGTTTTAATTTCCACTTCTCAAATTAAAGTTCTCATTAGTTGAGATGACCGAAACTTAGCAAAATGTGTTGCACAGTACAAGGAAAGGCTTTTAAAATAGTAGTAAATGTTACATGTCTATCAAATTTAAAGTTTAAAAATACTCTTTTTGAGAGAGCTATCAAGATAAAAGTAAATAAACTATTTAAGTGAATGAAAATTTTAGCAACTATACTATCTGGAAGCCTCCTTCATAAAAGCGTCCTTTCGAAAATAAAGACAAAAGTTTTTTTAATGTGTATGAACATGTGTGCATGAACGCATTTTACAACTATTTCCTCCGATTAATGAATGTATCCACATTGGTTTGCTGGGATGATCACAATCTGTATTATGCTGAAAAGCAACATTCTTCCGAAGTCATTTAATTGAAACCCAATAATCTTTTTTTTTTTAATTTTAACTAAATACGTAAAAAAAGAATTTCTGACAAATCGTTTATATTATTTTAATATTATTTATATTTAAATAAAAAATAATTACAAACCTGTGCAAAATCTGTGTTCTCTGCCATTTCGAAATGCTTCAGAACGTGTGATCCCGCCTATGCAGATAAATGGTGATGCTAAGCAAACAAACAAAAAAGTTAACGATTTGAAAATTTCAAAAACCAGGAAGTTATTAAACTATCATATGTATTTGAAAATTCAATTCACATTTTTTTCCTACTGACTGATTTATACGCATTCATTATATTAAATTGGTTAAAGATGAGGAATAGAATTCACACGAACATCATTTTCAGAATAACTATATTTGTCTTTTCCTTTTGATGTGAAATACTTATTGACAAGTAAAAAAAGTATAATTGGGACACTTAATTAAAATCAAGGATATTTTCTTCAGCAAGGAAAATTAATCTTTAGTTAGGAACACCCTAGCTATACTGAAACAGAAGATCGTTTATACGTATCAGATAAGAAGCAAGAGTTGGAAAATTTAACTTTTTTTTTTTTTTTTCGCTTTCTTTCCAAATTAAACCTGTTTAGTATTTTTTTAAAATAAATAATCTGCTTATAAAATTCGAAAAAAAATCAGAGGTACTTTATTAGAATTCTCTACCTATAGTCTCAATTATCTCTACAATTGTCGATTTGAAGAACCGAGTCCATATTCAGGGGATGATTTGAAATCTTACAATTCTTTAGAGAAGCAGATCGGCACATCTAGATTGAAAAATTAATTAAAGTTTTATCAAATGAAATGATATAAATATTGAATTATTTATTTACTCTTTTTAATTTACAAAATCCTTTAATATCAATAAATTGTAATATAATGAGCAATTAAATGTCTAAAAAGGAAATGCTTCGTTACTTAATCATGGTGATGAGAGTTATATTCTAAGAGTTCTTCTAACATTTGCGTGGGGCTCAATATAGTTTGTTACGACCACTTTACTGTGCAAGTAGTTTCTCAACATACTTGGATGGTACATTATTTACAACCCTCCCTCTCCCCCGTGGTGTTCACACTAAAGACAGCACCAGTTTTCAGAATGGCGCTAGACCTCTTCAAAAAGCGTTGGCAACCCTATTAAAAATGGCCATTTGACGTCCAATAGTTTAGGGTTAGTAAAAATGGAAGCAAATTCAAATTTCGTGTTAACTTTAGGACACTATTAGCTTGCCGTAATGACTGGGAAGTTCTTAAAAATAAGAACACTTGCCAAAAAAGGGGAGTTGGAATTCAATATTTAATTCTTTTTGAATAAAATGCATTGGCTTTAAGACTAAATATGTACATATAAATAAGTACATTGTGAATCTAATGCTTAAGTAATTCCTTTTCCATAGTTTACTAAACATTGCATAAAGGAATAATTTTCTCCAGCCTTTTTAAAAAACAACATAATTATATCTTTTCTGCATTTTATATTGTTCGTGTTCGAAAAATAGTACATTTTTGTTCGTGCACGGGAACTTATTAGCCTCAAAATAGAAATACGACTGAATTCTTGTTCGTTATTGCAATATTTAAAAAAAAATCTTTGAGGTTCGTAACTATGCTTTAAAAAATTCTGCCGAAAATAATGAATTAAAATTATTTTTTTTATCCTCACTTTCTTTAAAGTTTCTTTTATAATATTGTTTGGATTTCATTTCTAAATCCATTTTATACAACCTTCATTATAAGAGTATACATTTTTTTATTCATTTAACATGAAATTTCTTCCAGGCGCAATCGATAGTTGAAGGCGTTCTTTGTCAAGGATGCATTGACTCTGATTTCGCTAAAAGACAAATGAATGTAAGCCACCTCGTAATAGCTTCCCGTACAACAAAATCGGATAGCTTCGACCTTAGAAGTGGGAGTGAAGAAAATGAAGAATCCACGGAAAATTTTTTCATCAAAAGTTCGTCAGTTGAAGAGTTATGGAGGTTATTGATATTTTTTAGAGTACCGCTTTCAAAGATAAATGCGTTTTTCCCTCTCCGTTCTTTTTGAATTGGAAGGGGTTTATAATAATAGGTATACAATAATTAAAATTTTTTTTCCATGAACTGTGCATTGTGCATGAATTTTTTAGTACAATTATATATTTAAGAACCTCTGTTCACTTTCAAGAAATTAGATTTTTAGATTTAGTTATATCATTTTATTAAACATTCTGCATATGTTACCGTTATCCAATATTAGACATTCATAAGTTACTGTGTGTTCGATTAATTAGTTTTTGTTATAATTGAAATATTTTACATGTATTTAAAAAAGATCCAGAAAATAAAGAATTCTGTAAAATTCCAACCAAATTCAAAATAGCTAAATACAAATTCCTCGTGAAAGTCCGATTAAATATTTTAATGGTAATGCTATAACAAATTTAGGGGATTTACAAATCAAAATCCAGAATAAATTATAATCATATTTTTTCTTGAATTAATCTTGATGTAATTAAATCTTAAGAGTTGCATAAAAATGAATTTAAATATTGTCAATCTTTTGATAGTCAGTAAAAGAAACAGAACATTTTTTTTTTTTTTTTTTTTTATTTTTTTTTACAAATTTTTAACAAATAGAGAAAAATTATTGTCAATATCTGAAAAAAAAAGAAAATTAAGGGAGAAGAATTTTACTAGCTAATTAGTATTTAAACAGGTTTAATGAAATGTAAAATTGATTATTATAAGTTACTTTGAAGCTGAATTAGAGATAGGCTTGCCCCCCCCCCCCCCCCCCACATTTCCCCCCTACCCTCCCCACCTCTGTTTTGAAGTAACCTAGAAGAAATTCGAGCTTGATTCGTATCATTTATGAAATATTTCAGTTTGAATGAAGAATATTATAAAAATTCCACTAAATCCAAATTTAGTTATAAATAATGGATGGAAAATTGAAATCACTTTTTTTACCCATGTTTTCAAGGTGGGAAATGCAAACAATCTTCTTTGTGAATGCTAAGTCTCTATTAATATGATGCATGCAGGGTTTCTACTTTAATCATGTTCAAACAGCTAATTTCGAAACTTTTACATGTCGACGTATTTTTTCATTTGGAAAAGTGCTCTAATGGCTTAAAGAATCGTATTTGATGTGGTTTCAATTGATAACTGCATGTTTTTATTATGAATACTAACATTTTATACAGCTAAAACGTTCCACTCTCCTGCGATCGGAATTTACCAATTAATGATCACCTCGAGGAAATACCATGGTTTGATTTATGTATTCTCTTCGAGGTGACCATTGAAATGCTCCAAAATTGATTAAAATGGCGATATTCAAAGTTTCATAACACGGTCGGTTTTAGTTCTAAAGAGTTTGTTTAAAATGTTACTGTGTCAAGAAAATGTTACTAATAAGAGTGCTGGAGGATTGTAAAAGCGTTCCGTAATTTCATAAGCAATACATCAGTAAACTCATTCAATGTAAAGTATAATCATTTTAACGTCATTCAAAGCATTTATCTAATTAACTATTTGTCTCCAACGATTTAAAAATCAGCCACTGAGATAAGAGTGGATCCCCTTAACATATTGAATTTATGACTAAGGAATTTGCAAATCTCTTTAGGACAAGAATTTGCAATTATTTTTCTATTAATTTTTATAGATCTCTATTACAGTTGCAGTCTGTCAGATATTAATTCCATTATGCTGTATTTAAAGCAATTGTTATAATGTATATACACACATACAAGGAAAAATTTTAACTACTTGCTGAACTGTAAGAATTATAAAAATAAGTTTTAAAAAAATTTCATTTCTAAATTAGAATGAAAAAACATTTCATTAATTCAAAAATATGGAAGTTCAAACAAAATCATAAAAAGCACGTTGTTCTTTTATACATACTTAAAGCATTAAAATTACACTTACAATAATTCTTTAATTACTGAAATTATAAAAAGGTTATTGTATTAAAATTTTCAATATTAGATATTTATTGTGGTTTAATTACTTTACAGAATTGTTTCCACCGATTTTTGTGATTTTAATTTGTTTTGTGTAATTTAATAATTTTAAGAACATTTTAATACATTAACAAGAGCCTTTTCATTCTTATTATTTTCTACTTTTGAAATTCTAAAAATATTTCATAATTCACTATCATAAATTTTATGAAACCGAGAATAGTTTTTCTCTGAATTTCATCAGTAGACAGCACTTCTCGTGTAGAATCTAAATTTGCCTAAAATTAATCAGTTAAGTCATCATTAAGTTTTGAAAATGTTCAGATATTGTATGATTTCTGGAACACGTTTAACTGTAAGACATTTTGATATAATCTACAATAAATACATCAAAATGTGAATAATAAATCGTTTATAACACTCCATTTTTACAAACATAAAGCAAATCAAATTAAATAGAAACAAGTAAATTTTTTAAAGCTATTAAAAAAGCTTGTCTTACGAATATAAGGTTAATAACTGGTACATTCATTCTAGAAATAAAATTCCATTTCAACGTCATCCTTTTTTTTCACTTCAATTTCAAATGCTACAAATTTGTAATTATATTTGCACACCAAAATACTTCTATGCATCTCTCACATTTTCTTCCTCGCATAAGCAGAAAGCAGTGTTAGAAAATAAAACACTTGCAGAAATTTTAATAACATAATATAGAAAATTGCGGGGCTTCTTTCTTTCTTTTTTAACAGCGGTGATATACTAACCCTTAACTCTATCTGCCATTTAAAAAAAAATTAGTATGGAAGAAGCATAGTCTGAGTATGCGGTATATTTAATCTGTGTGTTATGAGTTATTATTACACCGCTTGCGGCGGATAACAGCTTTAGGGCCAGGCATTTTATAGTTTGAGAGTATCTGTCAACAAGGAAGGGAAGGAAAAAATGAACTACTTATCGACTGGAAAATGTCGCTCAGAAATCAATCCAAAAAATGATATTACAGAAAGTATCTCACAACAGATGTCAAGATAGGGAGCTTTTTTCAAGACGAGTCATTTGGTAGATAGTTAATAAATCTTATGGTATCGTAATATTTTCTTGGGCGCCAAAGTAGATAAAGGATAATTAGTAAGTTTACAGATTGATAGCCTATCAACGATCTGAGTGTTGATGTAGAAATTTTTACAAGAGAAGTTTCAATTTAAGGTTGAATTTAGATTCGGAATTGGAAATAACTTGAATCGACAGTTTTGCATAGATTCAAAATAATTATTTTAAAAAAAATGTTATCACACATCGGCAGGTTTAGTTCTTCTGCAGCCCTAACAAATGCACATTGTGTTAATCATTTCCTGATAAGTTTCTTTTGATATTTCAATACATTTTTATCTTAATGAGAAATTCGATGATTTTCCCCTCTGTGCTTTCCACACACCTTTCCTTTTGTTTTTACGTGTTATTCTGAAAAGATAGTGCATGTTGACAGTATTAGAGAAATTATTGAAGAAGGTGCATTTAATCTCAGAAATTACCTCAAAAAATCCTAATATAACTGTTCAGATTTATCAATAAATATGAAATAACGGTCTTGTACCACGAATTTTTATGGTGCTTCCCTATGACTGTTAACAAATATTTTTATTATTAAACATAACCGAAGGCATTTTGGGGATCATGCAATGAATGGTTCATGATCGCGTTAGAGCAAAGAACTTATCGCTTCAAAAATATTGATAAGTTAATTTTAGCTATCGAGTTGGAAACAATCTTACTCAATTGAAGAATAATGAGACTGGTTCTACATAACTGTCCCTAAATACTTTTATTATTTTTATTAGATTAATTTGCCGTTTCCTTCTTATTTTTTTGGACAGAATTCACGATTTTGAGCCATGACAGATACCGAGGATGACACATTTTAAAAAAATTCTAAAGTAGGATACTAAATCCTCAATGGATTTAAAGAGCTCGAAGCTAGTATACAAGGAAGATCTTTTGTGAAACTGTGACACTACCGCGAATTTTTTATTAGATCAGCCAGTGAAGAGCAGCAACATGATGAGAGAATATTCGATCATGTATTTCACAGTAAAAATAATAAAATAAACTTTCTGCGAAATGAGCAATAACAAAAAAAAAAAAAATAAATAAAACAGAATTTTCGATATCCCTTAGAAATGAAACAAATATTGATTTTTTAACAAAAAGTGTGCTTTTCCTTATAAAGAAATATCCAGCACTACAGTTATCAAACTAATGCTCACATACATGGCTTTTGGAATTTATTCAAAACATTTTCTTGACCATCAAACATTTTTGAATTCAGAAAGTTCGGATAGTAAAATTAGCAATAACTAATAACTTACTTAAACTGACAAACAATTTTCATTTGTGTAACGAAAATTTAACTGCGTCATTTTTAGTATTACATTCCCTCTCCATCTTACGCTACATATCTATTCATTTGTATAAACAATCATTTTTAGATGCAGACATCACGTGGGAAAAAATCGAATAATTTCTGGAAAAAATTATCCCTGCTTGAGAGGGGGAGGGGATGTTGTTTATTCAGATAATTTTTTAACTATAATATTGGTGTACTTTAAATTGGAGATAATAAAGATACAAAAAAATCGAAAGCAAATATTATACTATTAATTTAAATCTGGTTCATGGGAAAAATTACATTATTTGGAGGAAATTGTTAACTCTTCGTTACTATTATGTTGAAAGTCTCGTTATATATGCAGGATCAAATTAAGCTGTGTAAAGGCCCTTCTGTAGTACAGTTTAGAGGCTACCCTCTACATCCTCAGTTTCCGAAGTCGGAATTTTTTTTAAATTGGCTATAGTTTAATCTTTTATCTAAGCTGTTTTTTAAAAAAATATTAAAACTAATTGAAGTAAGAAAACATTTAGCTGAGAGTTTCATTCAAAATTGAGATTCGGAACCGGTAACTCTAGAATAAAAGATAAAGTAGTTTTAAACAAACACACACACACATATATATAGCATATTATTTAATACTCTTTAATAAAAAACTTTGAGCTATTAACTTAGGAGTAGTCACCCTCCAAGATTGGATTTGTGAAAATTTAATACACTGACTGGTAAGCAAATTTGAAGACAAGAAAATAATCATAAGAAAAGCATTTAAAAATTAAAGCGGTTCTTGATTGTAATTTGATTAAGTTCGAATACATGTTTTTTGTGAATCAGATGAAAGCATAAAATTAGATAACCCAGAAAGTTCTCCTCATTCTCTCAAAAGCCATGCTCTCCTAAACATTCGATTACTTTCTTATTTTGTAAACCGACGGCACTTTCAATTTGTTATTATCCTGCAGAATTTTACCAGGTTAAGTTTATATTCGGAAGAGGATTTAAGAAAGGGGAAACATTGTGTGGGTTTCTGAAAGATATAAATGGGTATGTGGATATTTTGTAAACTGACTCAGGAGGGTTCTGAAGTGCAAAACCTCAACTTATTATGCACGGCATTTCAATTTGTTATTATCCTGCAGAACTTTACCAGATTAAGTTTATATTTGCAAGAGGGTTTAAGAAAGGGGAAATATTGTGGGTTTCTGAACGATATACTTGGGTACGTGAATTTTCTGTCATCATGTTACTTCCACTCAAATAAATAGCTGCACCTGGGGTGAAGGACAGAGGTAGTTTAGAATCACCCCTCCTTTGTTACTCCTTCTCTATCGTCTCCGTGAATCCTTGCATTGATGTGGAAGGGAAAGAGCGTATCTTAAGAGGAAATGCCAATTTTTCCAATCCCTACTTTTATTTGAAGACAGAACAAAACAATTAAATAGATACTCACTGTTTTATATACCATACAAGAAATTATAACTAAATTCCCATATTTATTTTATATAAGAAAAGCTGAGTGATGAGACAGAAATTCACTATTTTATGTCAAGACTTTTGAAGAAAATATTTAATAATTTTCTGCTTATGATAATTTCAGTATTATTCTTTGGTTGGATGGAATAATTAAAACACGTGAATTGTTCTTTAAAATGAAACAGAACTCATAAAAAGATTCCAACCACTGTTCCTTGTGTTTTTTTCTTTAAATTTTTTGTTAAAGTTTTAGCGTTTGCAAGTGCGTGCATTACAATGAAATAAAATAAATAAATAGGGCGCCAATCAAAGTGACAAATTACTGTATTCCACCTAAAGAAATTAATTGTAAAATTCTGGATTTCAACACAGAGATAAAGATGTATCTTGTGGTTTTTCCTTAAACTTATTTTTCTAGAATATATGAATTGTTTGATTGAAGGTTTATACTCAACGATAACTTTTAAGCAACTTTGTATATACGTGCACGCTGGAAAAATATTTTGTAAAATATCTATTAAAAAAATAACATCGAGTTTCTGACTTTAAAAAATATTTTTATTGTCATAGTGATATTTTGGGGGGGAAAAAAAAACTTTGCAAGTTTTACCTACATAACCTGTCAAATGGAAACTGATTTTTTTAAGAGACAAATATTTGTATGAAATTAGTTTAAATTAGGAGGAGGAAGTAGTAATTACAAAATCATCTAACAAATTTCCTTTAGTCGCGAGTTTATTTAGATATATGGATATAGCATTTAAAATATGACACAGAATAATATTTTAGATGCTAAATCTTCGTATGAAAATTTATTTATCTAGCTTTGTACATTTTACAATTATCGTGTTCATCTGTACTCGGACAGCCGGACAGACTTACTAAAAATTAACCTAGTTAGAAATTTGATAGAAAATTTCATACATATCAAGCTCAAATCGTTTTTGGGTTATTATGTTTGCAAAGAACATAATTACAAAAATGGGTTTCGAACTCTGCGTGATCTGAAGTGTAAACAAAGGCTAAAATATCGAATTTCAAATTTTTGACGATTATCGTAATTCGTATACTTTATATACGAGAAAATAAAATACCCTATGACCTGTTTGGATGACGATTTTGATATATAATTTTTGCATTTTTGAAGCGAAAATGGGACCAAATTTGATTTTCTAAAAACTGGGGGGAAAACAGCACATAATATAGCATTCATTTGGCTAGTTTCATAATATGTATTAGTGCTCATTTTTTTAATGTTAACTGATATTTTGTATGCTATTTTAAAATACAACCATATTCAATAATTAATAAATGGAAAATTCAAATGTTTTTTAAATGGTATTTACTCAAAAAAAATTGAAATCGTACATTTAACTATTAGTACAACCAAAAATATTAATTTATTCTTATTGGAAGACATTGTTCTAAATTGATGATATTTAGGAAAATTCTTAATTAATTTCTCGTTTATTTTCCGTATGTAAATTATTTAAAGCTGCCATATACATGCCACCAACAATTTCGGAATGAAATGATACATTATGGAGAAAAATATTTCGAGCTTTTCTCGTTTGTTATTACGTCTTTTTTAAATGCAGTCAAGTATTATTAAATTTTCATGATGCAGCAATAATTTTAAAATGGAGCTTGCATACTTATTGAAATTGAAAGTAATATTTTTGCATCAAATTTGTATTTTATTAAAGAGCAAGTTATAATTACAAGCAAAAGTAAATAATGGAACTTCACATGGAGATATAGAAACCCCTCATGATGCAGATGAACATTTTTTACAAATGGTCAGATGGAAATGTTTATTTTCTCACATCTATGTTTTTGATCTTTTTTAAAGAACTAGACTTCAAAGAATCATGGATTTCAAAAGTACAAAAAGATAATCTTTTTTTAAAAAAACACTTAAACTCTAATTTTTTTTTCTGATAATTTTTTTTTAATAAATAAGTTTACAGCCATTAAAATAAGTAACATTGTGACTACGTACTTTTCAGAGAGATGATATGATGCATGCAATTTTATATAGCTTATGCGTTAGGAGTGGCATCTCTTTATACAAAAATTAATCAGAACTGACTGAATCAAAAGGCAATCAGTATTTGAATCTTCCGAAATGAGTTATGAGATTCTTGAGATTTTATTACACTGGGCTCTAATTCTTGAAAAAATGTTTTATTTTATTCAAGACTTTACATAAATTTGAATTGAATTTGATTCAAATCTAACAAAATACTTAATTATCTGGATATTTTTTTTAATATTTCAATTGCAGAAAAAAATGCATTATTCGAACAGGTTCATAGCAATTTATAAATGCCTGATATTGGTAATGATAAATATATACCAAAAAAAATTCAATAAAAGGAAATAACTAAATCAAAACAAAAAAAGTTTTCATCATTAGTTAATTTTCTTGAAATTCAACAATGCTTCTACAATATATAATGAGTGAGTAAAAATTAAAAACCAAGATACCGTCGGCACAAGAGAAAACACGAAAAAATTAATCGTATGTTTATTCTTATAAACTGCTTCCAGTTCTGATGAGAAAAAAAGGAGGAGCGGGGGGAGGGGATTTATCTTCCACCTTGGTACCATGAAGAATATTACTTCCCATCGTCTTCAAATACGGATTTTGAAGATAATTTCCCATTAATTCTTCCCTTCATACCTATTGCTAAGATCTGAGTTTGGTTGCACTAATTCTGGATGCTTCATTGTGTCATTTAAAATAATGAATGTCAAAATATTCTAGGCAAGAAACGCATTCAACTTTGTATCGATTGCACCTGGATGGCGCGTCAAATTAAATGAAAAATTTATAATAAATACAACAAATGAATTCAAATAGTTTTGTAAAAGACACTTTTCAGAAATCCACAATGATTAATAGAAATTTTTTGATACTTTCGCTAAAATCGATCTTTTTAGCATGGTCTCTTAACCAGCAAAATCTTTTAATAAAGATTGCTACAACCAGCGACAATTCAGATTCATTTCGAGTCTATGGCTAGTAAGCTGGTGTGCACGAACAAAAATCACTACTTCTATTGCTCGGTCCCGAATAATATAAAATAATAAGTAAAAATACTTTATATACATAAGCCTGAAGGAAATTGTTTTTAAATATATATACAAACTTAGTGTTTTATATAATGCGTAGCAAGGTATAAAAAATGCTGGACTTAAACATTAGATTTCCCTTTCTAAGTCTAAATAAATACATACATCTATATATTTATCATTAAAAACAAATGCATTTTAAAGAAAAACATTTATCTCACTAACTCCCCATTTTTACTCTTAGGCACGTGCTCTTATCGTTGAGTTGTTTTTTTTTTCCTTCGAAGGTAATGTAAACTAATATTATTTCCAAAAATGAACTTTCCCCTCCTCACTACTATATGTATTCGTTTTACTTAACCTATTAAGTATGAATATTTTTATGAATAACTGTTTTAATCATCGATTTCTTAAGACATTTTTATCCAGTCTTTTAAAAATTTAGGAAGACTTTAAATTATTTCGGTTCTTTTTTTTTTTTTGTAAAGAATAACTAAAAGAAAAATTGCATAGCCATAATACTGAATACAGAGTATGTAAAAATTAGGTACCAATCTATTCAATAAGTTTTGCGTACTTGGATAATCTCTTTTAGTGTAACTACAAAGTTATAATATCAAAAATATTTTTTTGACGCCAGTTGAAGCTGGCAATATTTCATTTGAGAAATAATTGTAACCTAATAAATTAGATAGCAAAAAAATTATATTTTATTGATAAATACACCTAATGTACAGCTACATAATTTATTAACTCCAATGATTTATAGTGAATCAAGGTAATTTGGCAACAGCAAAGTAACTTTTCTTTGCATGCATATTACAAAAGTGTCGTCTATAAATTGCTTATACTTTCTTAAAATTATTTAAACCATTAATTAGATTTTAGTTAGAGAATTATCACAATGAAATAAACATAATAGATTATAAAAATTTTCAAACTCATTGCTAAGTAAGTAACAATTAAATAACGATTCTTTTACCATTAAATAGAGAAAATAATGAGTGAGATAACCAGAAATATAAATAAGGAAAAACAACCCTATCGCTCTATTCATGCAAAATATAAATGCTTCAATTTTCCGAATATATCCATCGAAGGGTGATTGAAATAATGGATTAAAATAAAAACTTTTTTTTTATAAATCATTAAGATATATTAGTAGAAACTTAAAGAGAAGTCGGCAAAATGTGACATCTTATTTATTGTCTGTTATTTTGTCAAATTTAGCGAAAATTAAAGTTGGATGAATGACATATGAGCAATTGTAAACTACGGACTTAACGATGCTGACATCCATCGAACTGATTTTTTAGTTCACTGATTAAAAATTGTAAGGAAAAGGCGACATCTTATTCAAGTATCTAGTCAGTTATACTGCCAAAAATTGTGCTAACTGTTTTGTAAAGGACAATTTACAATACATGAACTTTCAGATGACTTTTAAATTTTCGTATTCGTTAATGCCCAACTCTCCACAATCGTTCCGAAGCAGGTATGACTTTTGCCATCGAAAGTTTCAATGTCTAGCGACGGAGAGGGGGGTAAGGCAAGCGGTTACTGATTGAGAAGCAACTAGCCCCCCTACCAATGCAGCCTCTGCCGCAACCCTCTTGTCAGATTAGGGGTAAAAATTCCTCACATTCACCCTTCACAAATTCTTCGCAAGCCCGCAAAAAAAAAAAAAAAAAAAAAAAAAGTATCGGAGGCTGAGATTAATGCCTAAAAAATATTTACCTACCCTCCAGATATTTACCCACACTTCACTTAAATTATGACCACAGATGACAATCTATTGAAATAAAATATTTAAGGGTACTCTTTTAAAACAAACAAGTTTCCAAACAAGGTTTTTTAAAGTAGCAACAAGTTGTATCAATTTAAATAAAAGAGCCAGCTTGAGAGGGATATTCGTGACAGAAGTGTAATTTTTTCTGCTTATTATTAAAAAACAAAAAACAAAGAAGAAACTAGTTTTACTTTTATAAAAAAATTTATGACCCTCAAAATCGGAACATAAATTTAAATAAGAGGCAATAATTAAGAGCAAATAAAAAGTATTTACATTTAAAACAGTTATCCTATATGCTAAAGTAATAATGATCATGAATTTTAACCAAATTATTGCCCAATATGAAAGCAGAATATGATGCAAATTTCAATAATTTAAACCACAGTTAAATAGGTTCCAGTTCAGAATACCAGAAAAGAGTTTTCATTTCCAGTTCAAACATGAAAATGATCTTGAAGTAGGAAAGATTTTCCGACTTTATTCCCCTTAATATTACATTATTATTGATTAAAAATCTTTATATTTAATGGGCACCTCAATAATTTTTTTAAAAAAAATTTCAATAGTTAATAGCCTTAGAGATAGCTCTATTACTAAGCTTCTTCCTTTTTTTTTTTTGACACTAGTAATGCCATATACCTTTAGTTAACAAAAGTTAATAATATTCACAGGAAATGCAATATTTAACAGCCAATATTTAATTAACAATTTCAGCCATTTAAGTTCTAGTAAATAATCGCGCTAATTTTTTTTTTCTTATCCTAAGAACAGTAAAAGAGGAATAAAGAATTTTTCAGAAAGTAAATCTTAGAAAATTAAATCCAATTAACTTTTACAATTCTTCTTCACATTGACAATTAATTCAATCAAAAAAAAAAAAAAAAAAAAAAAACCAATCTGGAACTTATGAGGCAATTTTTTAAAGCCATCTGTTAGATAATCGAAATCGAATTCGATAATCGAAAAAAAAAAATCTGGACTGCCAAATGTTTACCTTATAGAAAGAAAGATAATACATTTTCAACAATACAATATTATCAAGTATAAATACATTTTCCATTCTCGTGGGATAAAGCAGACTTGGCATAGGCGAGGCACAAAAAATGTTTTTGTCAGTTTTGAATGACTTCAATTTTGACAAATTCTATCAAAAATAAACCCCAAGAAGTAGAATAACTATGATTATTGAACAGTAAAATAAATAAATTTTTACAAAGAGTGCTTAAGATATTTAAGATAGTGCAAATTATCAAATAAAAGTAAAATTAACTGATCTCAAGAACAACTTTCGGTTCTGAGAACAAAGAAATCCGCGGAAAAGTGCCATGTCCAACAAAGGCACGAAGTTTAAAAAAAATTAATACGATACTGCTTCTTTTCCATTTTCGAACAAATCAATTTTAAAAGAATTTCAAGACTTATTTCAAACAATAGATAAAGAAAATATCACTATTTTCAAGTACTTACAGTTCAGAAAGGCTTGACTTGAACGTACACAGTATGGAAGATGTTGCAATGGGCACACTGCGCAGCCAATTCAAATTCAGTTGTAAAAAGCAACCACCTGTAGACAAGAGGAGAGAATTATTGCAGAATGTTAAGATTAACAATTCAGATTATTATGATTGGGTTTCTATTTCGACAACTGAATTAAAATAATACTTACAAAAATTCTTCCCAGCTTTACACACGGCTCACGAACAATAAGTTCCGTTCGTCTATGAAAACATGGATACCAGCAGCAATGGACTGTGGGAAATGCTCATCCGGGGACGTGCATCATCCCGCTATTGGTGGGGGGGAATAATGGAAGAGCCCAACGGTGATCCCACTGGTTGCTAAGATTTATGATCGATTCCCGTACATATCAAAGATGTTGTGATACAATCTTTTTAACACTTGCTCATTGAATGAGAATTTTGTGAAATAGCGGGTGGAAATTTTGGTTTTCAATTAACTTGATGCGTATTTATTTCATGAGTAATTTGCATTGTAAAGAGGAAACGAAATCATTGTTTTGATGTAAGACGATTCAATTCTTTTTTTCGAAAGAAATATTGAAACTCTCTAAAATGCAGTATATTGGGAAAAAATAATTTATCAAGAAAAGTTAAAATTCATTAATATCTGCTATTTAAATAAAGTACTAAATATCCAGAAAAAAATTGTAGAAATTAAAAAAAGGTTGAAAATATTCTAAAATGTCTATTTCTTATTAAAAAAAGGGGGGGGGGATAAAAATATTGTTATTGAATATTTGAAATGCAATTTACAACTCTAGATATGCTTTGATTATTGGTGTTGGCAAATATATAAAACAAATCATTGTATTTTAGTATCTGAAGCTTCGTAAAATATTTTAACCGATAGATTACAATTTTAGAGGGCGAAATTTGGCCAACTAATGAAACCCATTATAGAGCCCATGTTATTTTAAATTGTTCTTCTGTTAATTGAATAAGAAAATCGTATTGATAATGTACACCATAAATACTGGAATACTTTTAAAATAACTGCTGAAGTGTTATAATTTTTATTTAGTCACTTTAATAATTATTTGCATAAAAATGTAACTTGTGTATTGCACATTAGTGCACAAATATACAGAAACCTTCTCTCCATGTATACTTAATTTTATTTTTAAAATTTGCTGTTAAGGGTCAGTGATGGCCAGGTATCTATGAAAGAATTATTAAAAATTAAAATGGTCTCAGGACATTATATAACAAAAAAATGCATTAAAATATAAAGGTAAGAAATCAAATAAGGTTTAAGTTAAATTAAGCATAGATATACTTGTTGATTAGCTGATTAAATAATCAAAATTGCCTATATCTGCATAGACCTTTTAAATAATATAAGAGAATTAAAATTATCTGTTAAAAATGAAGATAACTGTTACTAATTATTTTACTATTAGAAGTTGCTTCTTTGTTGCGATTGTTTGTATTTCATTTCATTTGTTTTAGAAAAACAGTAAATATAAACAAGAAATAAAATTCTGCTTTTTAATAAATTAAAAGAAAGCATTGCATTATTTGAAAAATTGATTCTTATGATAATACATTTAATTATCCTCGCAATTTTTTCTTTGTTTTATAAATGCAGAATGGATTGATTTATTTTAATCAAAATTTAATTTTTTTATAAGTTAAAAATCATATTTTTGTTAAAATGACCACAGTAGAGTTTTTCTAAAAGACTATGTACCATCAATATAATATTATGAAGCTCATGTAATATCGAGGCAGAACGTATTAGTTTATTGCATTTCAAATAAAAACTTGCACCCAGTGATGATTTTTTTTTTTTTTGTATTTTAGCCATTTCCACTTATTATTTAGTTCAAAATAATGAAAGCCACTGAAAACTCTATAATGATGTTGCACTGAAGAAATTAAAACAAAATTAATCCGAAATATTATTTTCGCTTAAAACAAAGAATCAAACATGCTTGTTCAATTTAACTTTGTAATTACAGTTTATATTAATTAATGGAATTTTTTTAACAATTGCCTTTTCCAGTCAATGGAGTTTTAAATTAATATTTCAAAAAAATTAATGGCTTAATCTTGCATGATATTTAAAAGCCGTATTTCATGGTAAATATTTGCCTTTTTTCTAGAAAACATATTCTTGCTTTGTCCTAGATATAAACTTCAAACCTTATTTCATTTCAGTTTTATAACAATTATTCTTGAAATGGAAGTGATATCTTTTCAGAGCCTGAAATAACAGGATATGCTAGCAGAAGGGGAAGCTACAAGACAAATCGGACAGATGTAAAGTGTAATTTCTCCAATTTTCTTCAAAATAACTGATTATTAATTTTATATTTAATTAAAGCCATTTATTAATTAGCCAGCCAATTAAGCTTTAATTAACTCAGTAAAATTCTTCACACCATTAATTGTTTAATTCAGATATTTGTCCTGATTTTCTCTCAATATTAAATATTTGTTGGGATTTGTATTAAAAAAATGCTCTCAGTTTCTTTTACTTGTAATCAACTACTCAATATACGAGTCCATTCTTTGAGATTATTCAGATTTATATGCACTGAGTAGGGGTGGATTTTGGCAATATGAAGCCACAGGCGCTGAAATATTGAGATCCTTTCTGAAATTGATCACAAAAAATTAACAGAAACTGAACTTATGTGGGCTTTTAACTTTAACTTCATGCTTGTTTTCTAAAATCGTTTTATTATTTAAAGGCAGTTCCTGTAGATTATTTAACCCATCTACAGCTCTTACCTCTCCTCAGTTGTACAGAGAATATACTTTTTTATCGACATGATATATATACGTAAGTAAAAGTTATTTTATGAACAACATTTGATTTGAAGCAAGAGTTGTTAAGCTCCTTTGCGATTTTTATTCTTTATAATTTCAAGAAAACAGTTTAACAGTCTTTTCATACACTATCAAGATTTTTTGTCCAAGTTGTGCTGAGTACACTATAACGTAAGAATAGGTAGACAGAAAATAGGGAAAAAAAGGCTGAGAAAATATTTTGAACTTGTATAGTTTTAGAGAAGAATTGACACGCGTATTGTTTTGAAAACCAAGGCATCCACTAAACAACTTGGAAGTTAAAAATACAGGAAAGTTTTTTTAGAGATTAAATTAATTGAAAATTGTGACACAAGCATACATACATATGCACATATTCGCTGTGGATTGATAAGGTTTCTTTGCCGTGGATATATATGTATATGATTAAATAGGTTTTTTAAAAAAGATACAATATTTTTTTCCTTCCCTTTTTACTTTTTATTCTAAACACTTTTATTAATTAATGTAAAAGAATGGAGTGACAGTGATTTCTTTAGAACTTTTAATTCGGATTTAATTTTAATTTTGTTCAATCATTCGAATTTTGTATTAAATTGAAACAAAATGATATATATATATATATATATATATATATATATATATATATATATATATATATATATATAATTTTTGTTTTGAATTATTTAAAAAAGGAAGTTTGTTTAATTAAATAGCAGGAATGACCTTTACACAAATTTCCAGTATGCTGTCCATTAAAGGTATCATCTACCTCACCAGAGAAATTTATTGAATACGGCTACAATAATTTATAAATGCCTAATTTTGGATAATAGTAGCACATGCAAAGTAATACTTAACAAAATGAACTAATTAAATCTAAAAAATTCATGAAACGTTCTCTTAATTAGTTAATTTTTTTTATAAGGAACTATGTTTCAGCAATATATATTTACATGAAAAGAATTAATGTATAAAGCACTGTAAACGCAAGATAAAGCTCGGAAAAAATGAGTCGATGGTTATTCTTATAAGTCCTTTCGAATTCAAAATAAATAAATAAATAAAATAAAAGGGTAAAGAATCTATTGTCTTAGACAGCAGTTCCTGAAGAATATTAGAGCTTCCATTTTCAAGAGAGGAACTTGCGATGAAATAACTTCTCATGATTCTTTCTATTCGTCGCTCCCATTTTCAATACCAGAGCTACCTTATTTTGTTGTATTATTCAAAATGCTTCACACTCATGTGCCTCTTAGCCTAATCAGTATCAAAATACTCTTATAAAAAAGTCAATTCAATTCCGTATTAATTTAGCCTGGACTACAGGTCACATTAAATGAACGAATTTTGTTCTTTTCATGGAGGTTATAAAAAGGGAATGCAAAAACAAAATTCAAATGGTATTATAATAGAAAATTTTCAGAAATACAGAAGAATGAACAAAAACATTATTCGATATGTTCGGCAAAAATTGAATTTTTAACTTGTTGCCAACTAAGAGAATATTTAAATATGGATTACATCAATGAGCTGGAATTTAGATGTGTTTTCAGTCTAAGACGAATAAGCACACGTGCACGTACAAAAATTTGCTACTGTTCGGATACAATATAGAAAACAGAAAAGATATGCTCATAAAGAAAAGACTTGGCATTCTTATTATATTTTTTAAGAAGGCCAAAGAAAATATATATGCAAACTTACTCTTTTATGTAATGCTTAGTAAGGTATGAAAAATACACATTTAAAAAATAAACTACTCAATCATTAGATTCCCCCTGTATATATTTAGATTTAATTTATATTAAGATTAAATATATATATATATATTTAGATTTAAAATCCAGTTAATTTTATTCAAGAAGAGTTTGATCTTCAGTTTGAATTCCCTATCTTCCTTTTCTGGCACATATTCTTATGGTTTATCATTCCTTCTTCCTCAAATCATCTCCGAGATGTTTCTAGCTAATATTCTGCAAAAATGAGATTTTTTCCTTTAAATCCATACTTCGATTTTTCTTAATGTGTTATATGTAAATATTTTATGAATAACAATTTTAATTATATTTTATTAAGACACCTTTATCCAAAATCTATTTAAAATGTCGAAACACTTACAGTTATGCAATTTTTGTTGTGAAAAGTAATTGTGAAAAAAAAAAAAAAAAAACTGAAAGAAAGGAAAAAGGTGTATTTCTCTGTTCCATAATTAAAATATTGAACGTAGAACCTAAAATATTTAGATACTAATTTATTTAACGAGTTTAGTGTATTCTTGGAAAAACAACTTTAGTTTAGCAAAAAAATAATATCACTTATGTCTATATTTTATCGTCATTTGCAGACGGTAATATTTTATTAGTGAAACAATTGTAGCTTAATAAATTTTATTTCAAAAAATTATTTTTTACTGTTAAGTAAAATTTATTAAGTAAATTTACATTTACAGAATTTACTTATCCCGATGACTTTTATGAATACATATAATTTTGAGACAACAAAGCAATCCTTTTTAAAATGTTAGCAAGTATATTACAAAAGAGTGATAACGGAATTAATTTCTGGGGGTCTCAAAATTAAACTGGACTAAAATTCTAAAAGAAACCAGAATTCCTAAAATATTTCGGAAATTTATTCCTTCTACTTTGGTTTGGTTGGTTCGTACTCGAAAGAAGCTGTTAAAACGTACTTGAAGTAAGTCACTGTTAACTTCTGATGGGCTATGTACTGTAATTTACGATTGTGAATTCATCATAAATTGTAGATCATTGACATAGAAAATCCAGAAGAATTGTTTTTTCTTGTTAGTTCTTGTTAGAAACAAAAATTCGAACACCGAGAATAGTAAAGAGTTAAATTCGATTAGTCTCAAAAAAAAAAAAAAAAAAGATTAAAATATTAATGTAAACATTTGAAGGACCTACACTTTAAAAAGAATACCTTGACCAACGTGTGCAAAAAATAAAATGAAAAGCATTTTGCAAGATCTCTAAATTGGATTAATAGTTTTAGTAGGAGACGATAAGAAACACTTGTTTTGAGTTTTTGAATGAATTATTGAGGTGATTCTTGGATAGGATGAGAAGATTCTCACTGTTAAACTTAAAACGCATCATGGGACGGTTTAACATCCTATATAGCGTATTTTTCCTTTAGAAATTTATTTAAATCAATCTGTCATAACCAATCAGGTGGAGAAGAATCTGATTCTCATGATATATCTGATAACGAAAATAAATTAGTACCTGATGATGATGAAATAATTAGAAATTATTCCTCTTCCGGATATGTAAAAACACCTAAAAGACTTTTTTGTAATGTTTGTTATGTTTTTTAAACTTTTTCCGAATCTCAAAAGGAGGAGGGGGGGAGGGCTTAAAGAGAAATGAAATGTAACCTCTGATGGGCGGTGACGTTGTGATGTCAATCTGCAAGCTGACTTCTGAATGCAAAAGGACTTCAATGTGCATACGAAAATTTTTATGTGCACTCTGTGTTTGTGTCATTCATTTCTAATAAATGTTTTGTTTAAAAGGCTTTCTGTTCTTCTTTGGCTATCGGGTGATGCCCATTATAATTCTGAACGATTCTTAATTCTAAGTGTATTAGTGTTTTCGAACAAATCTTGTAATTATAAAAGAGAAGGTTGTTTGAACGTAATACTTAAAACAAAATGAGCTTCTTTTGCTGAATAACAATTTTTAAATAATACAATAGCAGACGAATATGAATTATTTACGAATAGGAGAAAAAAACATTTTAAAAAAGTGCACAACGTTGGGACCGCCTATCCTCATCAGAATGTCATTTTATGTAGCTCTGAAAAGCTAAACAAACTATCAAAGCATCCGAGGCAAATCGCGTCATTATTTATTATAAAATGAAGTTATAATAATAATTCAAATGTTTCTCATGCAAGCTCATGAACATGCACAAATTAGAAACTCAGGTACTGTGTAAGTTTCTGATTTTTATCCCCTATCACGAAAATTCGAATTTTTACTACTGAGATTGGTATGAAGGTGACAGTGTAGGAGGGTACCAAAAACTTCATGCAGGAGTGCCAGATGTAGGGGTGTGGATTTTGGCTCTTGTTATTTTCCTTATTTTAATGACATTCCCTATCATAAAAATATTATGACAAGCAAGTAAACCGATGATATGATTTTCCTGGCAAGAATCAAAACTGCAATGCAATCGCCCTCCTCGTTTTTTTTTTTTTTTTTTTTTTTTCATAAAGAACTTAGAATATTGGCTGACAAAGTGGGAAGAAAATTAAATGATGAAAAAACGGGAGCAACTGTCTGCACCCAAAGCCTAAACAGTTGGTTAGGGACTAGATTTGACGTGCCGAAATTATCTGGAAAGATGAAGTGAAGTACTTGATATTCTTGATAAGCAGCTACATTTCCAATCCCATGTTCAAACATTCAGGCAATATACTACAAGGTTTTCGATGTCCAGTGTTTACTCACATGTAAAAATTCTAGCCCTTCTTTGGATGACGAATAACCCAATTATCTCTTCTTTCTGCATCTCATCCTTCCTGTCTGCGCCTAATTCATTCTGCATGCCCGATCTTGGGTTTCGTAGTGAAAAAGAACTGCCTTTAAGATTCCCCCATTCGACAATTCATGTTCAAATAGGCAGAAAAATCTTTTTGAAGAATATGTTTCCCAACAATAGGCAAATTTCCCCCTTTCGAGTGTCGTTTCTAACAAAAGATGGACCTTCTGCGCTGTCAGTCTGTATAGATCATGTGCTTCCCCAATCTCTTGTATTCACCTTGCCGGTAGTTACTTAAAGGCAGGTATCTTTACTCCCAATAGAACACGTTCCCAGAGTAGACCAATTGCGTCTGTGAGAAGGAGTTTTACCGTAACGACGTATTTTGTTTTAAATTGTAGATTCACTCGTGATAAAAAGCTTGAAGTGAATCGATACATATAAGATAATAATACATTTAATTATAGGAATAATTATTATATACATTATTATGAGAATAATTATTCTATAAGATATATTTAAAATCAAATATTATAATATATGGCTTAATAATTAAAAATTGATATTATATATATATTTTTCATAAAACGGAAGAAAGCAAATTCAGTAGAATTAGCTGTTTCGGAACATAAATATTATAGCCTTTATTAGCCAAATCTATCAAATGAAGTCACAAAAGCAATAAAAAATATAAAACTTGTAATAATAAATTTAAATGAAATTTATCAAAAATACCAATTATTTTTAAGAGTCAGAATAGATATACGCTTAATTTTCGCAATATTTCTAAAAAATGTAAAATTCTATTCAAAAGAAGCTTTAATTCGCTTAAATAAAAATGCATGATAAATCACGATTGTTAATATTACAGATCAAATTAAGAATAACAGCGAACAATTTAAAAGTTACCTATAATCTGTTTGTTATCTTTGTATCAAATCTTTAAAAAAGTAATAGAGAAATTCTTGTAAAACTTTAAATTTTACTTGATGCACTTCTGCCCTTAATATAAAAGTAAAAAATGTAAAAGTGCATGACCTTATGCTGACAAAAATAATGGTAATTTAAAATATTAATCAATACTTCATGAATCATTAAAATTATTTGAAATTGTTCGTTTCCTCATTTGTATGGAATAAATGTCAGATATTTTTGTATTCAAAAATTAATATTATTTACTAATGTTTTGATGCTTGAATTCTTTTTATTTCATTTATGATTATAAACACTGCCATAATAATTGTAAATACGGCAGATTAATTTCATGAAATTTGAGTATTTTGTAAAAAATCTCGAATTCATAAATAAAAAACAATAAATACTAAATAAACAAAGTTCTATTACAAAATGTAGAGCTCATTTTGAATTAGTTATAAGTAAATATGTGTGCAAAATTAAATAATTATAATCCTGTAAAGTATTTATTAAGTAAAAAAAATTCAATTTTTCAATGACCTCTAATATTTTGTAAGATCAATTCCGTGAGCCAATGACTGAAAAAATTAACTTGCCACAGGAATAGAAACTCACAATCAGGTTTAAAAGTAACGACTATCAATAAAATATTATGGCACTGAAATGCATTTTTCAACTTTTATTTGATATTTTTTTAACCATTAAAATTTTTTGTATATTTTTACATTACAACAAGGCGGAAAATAATAACCGATAAAGAAATGCAAAATCAGTAGCATCTGAGGGGTAAATAAAAAGCAAAGCAATGTCCAAGTACTACTTTTTTATTTATTTTGGCATCTTTACATTTAAATCTAATTTTATGAAGAAATTCACTCAAATCTTCCTTTTCTTTTCTTTTGAAGTTCAGTTCCTTGATATGAAAATCATACACATTTCACCTGATAACGATGCAGTTATATTCATCAATCAACAGTGGCGGATTTCCGCACAGGCGTTGGATGTGGTCGCTTCGTGATTTGAGACTTCAAGGGCCTCAAAACCTATATAGTAGTGCTGAACAAGAAGTGTTTTTTTTTTCTCTTCCATTGCAGATTTTCTCATAAATTTTCCCCTTTGTCTCATAAAATGAAAAGGGAAAAGGAAGAAACCAAAGGAAAAGAGTAAACCAACATAACTATGATTGGAAAAACCCAAAATAAATAGTTTCAAAAGTAGTGACATTCAAGAAATTTCTCAAACATAGAAAATTATAAAACTTGTTAGAAACCTCGAAATATTAAAACCATTTCTAAGTAAACTGTAATATGATTGGCAAAATCATATGATTTGAATATTCTTATGAACTGAGAATGACATGGCAGACCGAGACGTGGGACAATCTAAATGCTGCTGTTTTTGTTTTTTTCTCGGAAACAAATGAGCAACTGTGTTTTATTTATTTGATTTACAAGGATAGTGTATTCAAATGCGTTATAATTAAAATAAACTTTTCGTCAAATTTCAAAATATTTTTATCTTGATTTATTTCAAATTTGTTTGCAGATTGTGGGATCCATGTTTCTTTTCGTTGATTAATTGACTCACAAGTCAACAATTCTCAGCTAACATAAAATAAACGGAGGAAAAGAGCTTCTTTTTACAAGAAATGGTTTATCGATGTTTAGGGGGGGGGGGGTGACATGTGTTTAAAACCAGTTATTTACTTATTAACTCTGAAAATTTTAAAGTATTAGTCTCTTTAAATGCGTTATAATCAAATGCATGTTGTGATTAGGAAGTTTGTGTTATGTATGAAGCTTTAATACTTACAATAATTAAATTATAGATTGTTTCGAGAAGTTTAAGAACTATCTGTCTTATAATTTAACGCGAACTCTTCCTTCCTCGAAAAACGGGGAAAAAAGCTTGGTATTTTTTTTAAATAATTATTTAGATTTAATGTTGTTGAAAATATGCTATTTATTTTTACCGGCATTAAATATTTTGAAAGTGCACCGAATTATATATATAGTTGTTTTGTAGTAAAAATTTATACTTTGCTTTAACTATTTTTTAATTTTAATTCAATATTATATAACGCTTGAAAAAACGTATAGTTCTGACACTTTTGTGTGTTCGTCCTCCTAAGTAAAGTGTGCGCATTCTGTGAATCAAAACTTTTTAATAATATCAGACGCATTGGCAATAAACGAAGCTGAGACAACGTGAGGATTTTTTCTCTTTACACAGGGACACATTTACGAGCTCGAATGGTCTTGTAATTTAATGCCTCCACATCTTTACAAAAGGAGGTTAAAGTAAGCTGTCCCTTCTAAATTTATGATGTCGTGACCGTGTTGCCCCGGAAAGAGGGGTGCAGTAGCTTTTGAGGATAGGACTCCTGACCACCTGAAGACAGAAATATTTCTACTAGCTCATACGAAGAAGATACTCACAAATTCGCTTGCAAAACCCATTTATTCAGGGGGGCGATGACGCGCTGCCCCTAAGCCCAGACGCCTGCCTAACTTTATGCTCGAGGGAAATGCGGTTTCAACTCACATTGGTCAAACATCTCTAATTGTTGCCAACTATTCAAGACAAGATCAAAGATTAATAACAAAAATTTAAAGTATAAGAACAAAGTTTTAACAACAAAAATTTAAACGATAAGAGCAAAGGCGATGCGAATCGTGGAAAAAATAGCTACTTTGAAAGAAGTAAGAAGTCTTATTATTTTACAGATTTGCTGTATTAATTATTTTCTTATCAAAACATTAATTTTAAAACTATTTCTAAGAAAGATCTGCAAATATAAATTAATAATAAATGCTAATGATAAAATACAAAAGTGCATTTAATGTATTTGAATATCGCGAACATTTTGATCATGAATTCGATCATGATATCGAGCAGTTATAAATATATATGTCGTGATAATTTCTTGTCAAGTATAACAATTTTAACTGTCCGAAATAACGAGATTTTTATTCTTTTCTGCATGATCATTAAAACAATTACTGCGATTTTCGGTATAAATCAGTGAAGTATTTATTAATTTATCATACGTTTGATACATATTAACCCTTTCTCTTTTTAATAAATTAAATTCCATGAACCTTTTAAAACGATCATATTAGTTATAAGTTTAATAACCAGAGCAGAACAGATTGTTAATATGGCAATAATGAACTTACATTGGCAAGAAATATTATGTTTTGCTATTATATCATTTTTAAACTTCAGTTTCAAAAGTGACAGCTTTATTGGCTTATCTTAAATTTTAAGTTTTAAAATTTTGTTTCTCATCTGTTAAATAAATAAAAATAATTCACAAATGTTTCGGTGTTAAACCTATCCCCAAAATAACACGTTAATGCTTAAGTTATTAAAACTGAAGAAAATAAGATTACTAATCATAAGAAAGCATAATGAAAGTAAGAAAAAGGAAAAGAAAGCATCAACTTCGATGAAAAAAAAGGTGAAACTTACTTCAACGAAAATCAATCAGTCATAATTAATATTCATAATGTAATATGTGATACTCTTATTTCGGAAATTTCTCAAAGGAACAAGTATTTTAGTATTATCTCAACAGTATTTCAAACGATTTCCAAACCTTTTTTGACGTCAATTTAGAAGAAAAAGATTTTAACATTCGCCTAACGAACTTAATGACAAAATATGACGATGATATTGAATAATATATATGTGATATGTATAAATTGATTGTGACTTACAATCAACATTTCTTAACATGGAAACATTTTCCTCACCATGACAATTTGCAATGCAAGCGGAGAGAGATCACTTTCGGTTTTAAAATGCGTGAAGAACTATTTGCGGAATATAATGAGTCAACAACATTTAAATGATGAGCTTTCACGATTATTCACTGAAAATGAGTTAGTGCAAATTATACAAATCAAAAGTAAGCAAAGTGATATTTTAAATGTTTTATGGTTTTCAATACTGGTTTCTGTAAATGTAGAAATTTTATTTCTATTATTTTCGACGCTTGTTCCTTTTATTACTATTTGTCATTATAATAATACTTAATAAATATTTTTGTCCTTCACAGAAAAAGATAATTACTTGTTATTATTTAGCATTATAATTTTCAGCATCACCGTTCAAAAGTATAAACATACTTTCACTATATATATATATATATATATATATATATATATATAT
>JAPMOQ010019132.1:5628638-5737727 GCA_026543055.1 Argiope trifasciata
ATATATATATATATATCAAGAAAAGGTGAACATGCTTTTAAATTTAATGATCTGTTTTGTAGACTTTCAACTAGATAATGCGTTTATGAATTATTTTAAAATTTCCATAAGTATTATTTAAAAAAGAAGAGAAAAATTTACACATTTTCTTTTTCTTTTTATTATCCGCCTTGTCAATAGAAAATACCACTCAATCTTCCGATCAAAGAATGTTGATACTGTTTACACCTATTGAAAATTTAGAAGGAATGTAAATAAGACTATTTGCTCTTAATAGTTACTGAATAGAGCTGTCATTTTATCCTTTTATATCAGAAAAAAAAATTATTTAAAAGGCTCAACATTTTTTAAATCTATTTTTATATACATATGATATAAGAATTGTTAAAAAATAGGCTCAAAATTAAAATTAAAAGCTAAATAAATTTTAATTCATATAACTCTCTTGTTATAAATATAATTTACCTAAAAGATAGCCTCAAAATAATTTACCGCCTGTAGCCCCAAGTTTCCAAAATCCCCCACTGTCAATCAATCTTTTTTCAAAAAGATCCCTTTTCAGCTTTTTAGATCAAGTAAAATTGGGTTTAAGTTCATTTGCTTCTCAACTAATCATTTAACGGCACAAACAGAAACAACAACAATTGAACTGATGTATTTCATAGGATGTATGACAGGAATAAATAATTAACCGTTTTCGATTTCTTGATCACAGTGTTTGATGATGATACATAAAATATTCTTCAAGCCATTCTTGAAAGAGCGTTTACCTTTTGAAATAGTCTATAAGTAATCAATATGCAATTACCAATTATATTGGTCCAAATCGGTATGATAAACACACGCACACGCAGAAAAAAAATTGAACGTAAAACCATCTAATGGAATTCAATCAGTGTCATAGACTTCTGGAAAAGTGCTCTCTTTCTGTGTACCTCCCCTTAGCGAAATCGTTGTTGTTACTTATGGTACTTTACAAGCCCACTGGCAGATATGTCAGCAATTTACGCCGAGTGAGCGTCTCTCATTTTATCAGTAGTGCCAACTAGGATCAAGTGTATGACTTAGCCACTTCATGCGTCACATTCGCTTTCACAACCCCTTTATACCAGGAGGCACATTCACACATCTCACAGATAGAAAACAGAAGAAAAAGAACCATGGCAGAACCCAGAGCGCCCAGCTCATGGGGAAGACGCACTACCCTTATGCCAGGACGCCGACCCTTAACGACGTATAATTGTTAAAAAGTGATAATTTCAGAATCCTGAAACGTTAAAAGCTGCTGATTACAAAACATAACAAATTTAAAATAACTAATTTACTAACCATTTTATTAAGAACACAGTTAGAGATAATATTTCCTTTCCTTATTTTGATGCTTTATAAAAACAGAATTTTTAGTGTCTTGTCCTTATAATAATGTATAGCAACTAGATGAGTTGAAAGTAAAAAGATGAACACATTACGGTGCACACAGCAGTACAATACATAACTGTTTAATACAATGCTGTCAATTTTCACAAACTTCACTTTATATTAAAAGTTTATCAACTTAATGGGGAAGAAGATTGCAAATGTAAAAATATCTCTTAACAAAAATCTTTAATATCTTGAAAAATAGAGTATAATTCTTTGTGTATTGTTTAGTGTATATGCAGGTTGTGTAGCGTCATTCAGAGTCCTTAAAAACTGCACCCTCCTTTTTTTATATAATAAAATCCAGTTGCTTATATTTTCCCTCCAATGCCCTCCCCACCCTCCTTTTCACCATGCTAGATCTGCATTATTATAGGTTGCATTTTCTTTGTAGAATCGGATCTTGCAATGTATAATGGATTGAATGAATTCGGTGATCAATGGAAAAAAGTCTTTGTCTCAGTTTAGAGAAATACTGATATACTGAGGAAAATATATCCTTTTATTTTACTTGAATTCTTCCTTCATCTCCCACAAATAGAGGAAAATATATGCTTTTCTTTTGCTTGTTTAGTTTTTGAGAAAATCCTTTATTTTTAGGGATTAGAATTCATGTAAAATCATGAGTGCTGATTTTTAAAAGTAACTTCATCTCATCGTTGTTTTTTTAAACGTGATTATATTTTTTAAGGGAATTTGTCAGTTATATTTCAGTATCATTTAGTGACTCTCAATTAATAAATTATTTAAGTATTTTTAGTTCAACAAATTTGTGTACAAAGATTTAGAACTTTTTAACAACTTGCCGGAAAATGTATATTCCATTCACTGCAGACTTTCACAAGACAATATACTGAATGATTCAAGGCTTCAAAAAATAAAAGTAAAGCAAAATGTTTTTAATGCATCAAAATCACTTGTAAGTCATTTTTTATTCTTGCCAAAAAATACCAAAAATTAATTCACACCGATAAAATTTCTGTTTTATGTTTTGATAAACGAACTATTCAAAGAGGAAGGACTGTAATCGCCAACAAATTCGAGATTTTGTTTTATCTCTGAGATTCAAACTTCCTGAATATATTTTTGAAATTATGCCTATCTGTGAATACTATAAATGAAAAACGATTTGAGATATAATTTTTTCAAAACTAAAGTTGCAGATTTCTACCAAATTTTTGAATGAAACCCATTTCCATGATGGTTTTTTACTGTTTCTTTCACCGATTACAAGTGAGTAAGATAACTTCAAACCACAAAGGGCTACATTTGTAAAATTTGGCACACAGTTCTAACAACTAAAGTATAAATCAATATCAAAATTTTGAAGCAAATCAGTAAATGAGTTAACCATCTGTCTGTCTGTATGTTCTCAAACATGTAAACACTATAACAAAGAAACGCAGCAGCTTAGATACATGAAATTCAATAAGTTATCTTGTTTTTATAATTATAGTTCTGTCATAAATTTTGGATTCAATAGGAGATCGAAAAGTTAAGGAGCATATTTTAGCTGTGTATTTATCGTTTGCTTAAAATCTGAAATAGCTGGCAAATCAGAGGGTTTTTCAAAAAAAGGATTATATATAAAAAATTGCTTGATTCTGCAAGTGGCACAGCATAGGATAGGCCAACATAACAATTAATTCAACAGTTCAATGCAAAACTACAATTCATATCAGATATCAATGAAAAAACAAACGTCTAGTGTGAGGCATGCTATAATCACTTTCCTTAAAAAGTATCTAGTCAAGTAATCAAGCTGTAACCAGATAAAAAATTATTTATATCAAAACTGAAATTTTAAAGATAAACAAAAGTCGCTGTTTTAATGTAGTGCACAAAAATTATGTAATACAAATTACGACAATTTAAATGAATGCATAATCAAGTAAAGCCATAATCACACTTCTAAAAGGGTTGAAAATTATAACAGTTCTATTAGTTCAAAACGGATAACTTTCTGTCAAAATAAATTTTGAATAAATGACGGAAAAGAGCTTATAGGAAATTTCAGTCATCAATAAAATAATTACTAGATGCATCTGAAATAAAACGGAATAGGTCTTTCGTTATTATATGATAATCGTATTAATGAGTTTTTGATATTTTTTTATTCCAAAATTTGTTTTGGTAAAATAGGAGAATTGGATACCAAGTTTCCCGTCAAGGCAGAAAAAATCCTAACCATACCTGTCAAAACTCGCCAATGTAAGAAGATGTTTGAAAAAAAAAAAAAAAAAAAACATTATTTTTAAATTTATCGTCTTAGAAAAGTTATATTTTGACTTAATTTATCCGATTTCCCTGTATGGCCTTTGCTTTTATAAGCAATACCATTAAAAACTTTTTTTTTTTTGCTTGAAGACTATGAAATGGTGCGTTCATTCCCCAAGTTGGCGCAAACTGTCAGGAAATCTTCCATCTTGGAAGGTTGTAAGTAAGGAGCCATATTTACTCAGAAATCGCCAGAAATAAAAAAATAAAAAACAATTTGTCTAATGATTCCGAAATCAATAATCATCTAGAAAATTTTACTGTTTAATAAAACATTATAATTTATTGGTTACTTTTACATACAAAAGAATAAACACTATTATTCAGCTTACCAATAGCTGCATTTGTATAGTTCAAAAAAGAACATGAATTTGGTTCATCGAGTGGAACTTATCACTCAAAATACTATTATAGGGTTCGGCGATCGGAAACATTGTAGAATTAAAGAATTATGCAATTTAAAGTCTGAAAACCCTTCCATAACTTGCGAAATATAAATAATGTATTAAAATGTAAATAATCTGTGAGTTGATCATTCAAAATATTTATTGATTATTAATATAACATTTTATTACTGCACGAAATATTTATCTTTAGTTCTGTAGTAATAATTTCGTGTAAGAAATGAAGAAAGAAGCAAATAATGATGTTAAAGAAATAAAGCATATGTTCCCTCCGACTCTTGCTTTTGAGTGTTATCAGCAGAGAATGCAATCGAATCCGCTTTTAGAAGACCCGGTGAAATTTTCTAGTTTAAAGTGAGATAACAATTACAGAGTTTAAAACGGAATTTTTTCACATCATTTGTGTGTCCTACAATGATAACTTTTACAGTTTAGAATATCAAATTTTTTACAATCAATTAATTTTGTCCATTTTAATTGTCACATGTATGTTAGCTTTCCAGTAATAAGTACTTAGTTAAGATCGCCAAGATCGTGCCAACCAATCAGCGCAAGGGTTACATAGACTTGCTGATGCTTATGTATGTATATATGAACGGTGGCCGGTGAGTTTGACAGTTCTGCTAACAAGCGTCTTTCGTATATTGTTTTAACGTTTTGGTAAACTGGTTAAATTAAATTTTGAACTTGTTTGAATTAAATTAAGTTATATATTGTTTGTTTTCCTGTTTTTCATATCAAACTAATTGATATTTTCAGGTAAGTTACTTTGGACGGTTTATTTGAATTTTTGAAGAATTTTTCCATTACCATTCAAATATCCTAACAAGTGTTAAAAAGGAATTGGTGGTTTTAATAACATAAAAATTTCATTTATGTTTCTGAGTAAATTAAAGACATGTTTCAAATTAAGGATTGATCATGAATGTAATTTTTTTTAAACTTTTAAACCGTTAAAAAATGGATTAATAAGTACAGTGGTTGTACATAATAAAAACGAAAGTAGATCTATACATCTTTTTTTCTTTAATCTTTTAATAATCTTTTTTTTCACCTTTATATCACCTTTTTCTCATTATAATAATAGCAGATCTATACATGTGATTTTTAACTTGATTAAATTATTCTTTGTTTCTCCATATGGCTATCTTTTTAAACTCTATTCAATCGACATTCAAGCCATTAATGTTATTGTGGACAGTATTAATTCCTGGAATATCTTCAATAGCTAGGTATATTGCCCAAATTTTACTTATTAGGAATTCTGTGAATTAAATAAGTTAAGAATAATAATAAATACTTTTCTATGCTTTGAAGTTGTTATAAATAATTTCAAGCAAACATTTGTTTAGTATTTTTCTTTATGACTGATTGCACAAAAAGAGCATGCTGGATATTGGAATTTATTCTACGAAGATGATAGTAGATCAGTAAATGGGAAATTTTTATATAGGAATTTATTTGTTCTAATAGTTCACTTTGTGAACTTATTATTTTTGAAATAATTAGTGTAGGATTAAAAAAAGCAAAACAAGAATTGCTTAAAGATAGCTTTTCAAAGGGAGTTAAAAAAAAAAAACTTTTCTCACTAAGCAAAAACCTTAAATTTAGAAGGTTACTTTGGATATAATGTTCATAAATTCATTAAAATTTGTATTTTCAATGCAACTCTTTTAATATTTATTTTATTAATTATTAATAAATAATATATTTAACCAGTTAATTGAATGTGAGTAAATATTTCAGTGCAAAATGAATTTAATATAATTGAATTATCTGGTTAATATATTAAAAGAAAATTATAATAATGAACTAATTGTTAATGTAAACTGCAAAGTAATTTGAAGACAATAAGCTGAATTCAATCGTGTTTTTTCTGAAACTTTTCTTTTTTTCATTGTTTAGATTATGTTTGAGGATTTCAAGAGCTATATATTTCTTAGTGCATAGTTCATTTCTCGCAAACATTTTTTTTGTTACATCTGGATTTTTATTGCATAATTTTTTTTTTTATGTTATATGTATTTAGCCCTCTACTATCAAACAAAATTTATGAAACAATTAATACTGAATTCCCAGTTTTATGGATTTTTGAAAATTCAAGTTCTGTATAATGTTCAGCATTTTCCTAAATTTCCTTCTTATGTAAATAACAAAACCCTTTATTACATAAATTTTGGTGCTGTATTTTTTTTATAACCTTAAAAAAATTGAGCATTGATAGTTGGATATTAGTTTTTTTTCACTTACCCATGCATATATTGACCCTCCCTTTCACTTTGCTATATAAATCTTTCTAAAGCTTTAAAAGTATATGCACAGTATGAATACTGATTTATTAAAAAGTGTATAAAATGAAGCAATCTTTTGTCTCATTTGGCAGTTGGCCTTAATTTGATTTAGAATCTTGATTGAAACTGCATTGGGTTAGTTTTGCAATTTAAAAATGTTATCCGATTATTATGATTACATCTTCACTGATATCTTACTTTGTAAACTTCTTGCCATATTAACTTCATTATCATATCTGCATTTACAGGTTTTACTACTATAGGAATTAAATGAATACTTTTAAATTTTAAATAACTTTTTGAATCTGTTATCCTCTAATCTCGGTACAAAAAATTGGACACTAGCTATTTAAAGAATTTGAATTCTTTGATTATTGTTCATGAATAAATAATTATGTTATGCATCTTGGGTATTATCGAATATGCTGAGATAAAACTGCAATCCTCTGTCAGAAAGTTGAGTGAAAGAAATGAAAATGTGCGAGCATATTCTGTTATTTACAATAAAATTCTAACTGCTATTGTTACAAGACACAATGTCATTCCACATCTCTGCAACCATATTCCTAAAGGTTTGGATGTGCAGGATATTATGTGTTATAATTTTCAGTGCTTTTCTCTCTGTTGACCCTCATCCGACAGATAATATCCAAGACAAAAATAATTAATATGCTGTTGCTTGCAAGAGATTCTGGTCATATAATTTTTTGAAATGTTATTAGAAAGATGATCTTGCATTATTTCAGAAATACAATAACATGTTTCGTGTTAGATACATGAAAAATTACTGGGAAATGTTTAAACCTCTGCTCATTGCAATGAACAATATTACATGGATACATCTGTAATCCTATTTCAAATAAGTCATTTTATGTACCTAAAAAAGTAAGGAAATCCAGCAAAGAAAAAAACTTGTAAGCTGCATTTAGTTATTTTTGCTGTCAAACACTGTTTGCTGTTAAAGCAATATTTATGGTATATTCTTAAATACCTTTTCAATCAATTATAATTATCATTCCATTTGTAATTAATATCTTTTGGTACCAAAAAAATTAATGTATCATTAACTAAGATAAAACATTATTGCACTGTGTATGTAGTATTTTTGAAATGAGTGTGTTTTGACATATGCTCAATTAGAAAAATCTGACTTTAACTCAAAGTAAGAACAGTAGCATTTTCTTCATTGCTTTCACTGTTTTGTAGTGATTCATTTTGAAATTGTTGGGTTAAATTAATGAACTTTTTAATATATTTTTTTATTTAGGTACCACAATATTTACTACTGCAAATTTTTAATATAGAATTGCATTCTTGCTATATAATATAAAGTTATACTATGAAAAGTAATTTTTGATAACTTGCTGTCTGTTTTCATGGTCTTTTATGCAAAAACTCTTTATAAAGTCATTCCCCCCCCAAAAAAAAAATATGTGGTTACTATCTAAAATGCCTGTAGTATAATATATTCTAATCAGTTTTTAAAATTCATAATCTTCTTTAATATAAACAAAACATATATGTATATTACTTTATATTTAATAACTAACAAAATATTTCTGACCCTGTCTTGAAAATGAAAAGTGATAGTTGATAATTAGTTTTGCTGCTCGTTTAAATAATCTCTGAAGATTTTAAGAAATAGATATATTTTTTTTTTCAGTAGAAAAGAAATTTTTGATATTATTTCATTTAACAATCATGGTTTTTGCTACATTTCAAAGAAATTCTTAAATTTATTATAACTTGGTTATACACAATGCTATTGTTTATAAAAAGAATTAATATTCTTATTGTATATTGCTCAGAATTGCAAGTCTGATTATCATGATGATGCCAACATGCACTGTTACATTTTATCATCTCTTTTCAGGTTTTATGTGTCATTATTAATTATTCTTAAAAAATGCTGTCCCGTTCACTATTTGTTTTTGTATTTGTTATTTAAAGTGGTTATTTTACTATAATTTATTCTAGTGCTAGATAAAATACTAGGAAAACTCCATTTAGAGCAAAAAATATTGAAATTAACATAATAATTCTTTAAAACAGACCTGTTGATATTTTTTTAAATCCGTTTTTTTTAACTATACATGTAAATTTAAAACATTTTTTTTTTACTTTTCAAATTTGATGTAATGGTAATATATTATCTTTTGAAAACTTTATTTTAAACCAATTATATCATTCAGATACTGGCGATACTATGGTAGATTGTTGAAGAGTGATGATTTATATGCTCTGGAAACTACGAAATTCAGTTATTCTTATCTATGAAAATGACTGATATTTACATTTAAAGGCTGGACTGCTCATAAAAATTCTTTATTTTATGAAGTATTCTCTTCTTTAAAGAGGAATTTCAAATCCTAATCTAAAATGAGTTATCATTTATTTCATAATAACATATGACTAAATTGTGTTGATTATTAATTTATTATTAGAGAAAAATTGTAGAATCCCATAAATTATTTAAATCATCCAAATATTTATAATTCCAGATATTTTTTCCCCCCTTGCTTTTTTAGTTTCCTTTACTGTATACTTTTGTATTTATGAAGTATTCCTGTGTTCTGGCATTTATATACATTTAAATATATCTGATTTTTGTTATGTCAACACTTCTGGTAATAACAATAGGTAAGTTTTTAGATGATGTTAAAATATTATAGTAGCAGTTATTTTGTTCCTGATGATATAGTTATTTATTATCTATATCTATACTTATAATAAAGCTCATTGTGTGTGTTGGCGCTCTACAGGCCAGACCATTGGACATACAGCTACCAAATTTGGTACATGTATACCTTGGAGGACGGGAATGTGCACCTCGGAGCCCTTTTTTCGAATTTTTAATTAGAATTTGAATTAATTAAAATTTAAGCGAAATTTTGACGTTTTCCCGCTATAACTTCCGAAAATATTATCGCACAAACATGATTTTTACATCAATTTGAATATCAAAAAATTAGCTTTCTAATGGTATCAGTGTTTAAATGTATAACTAAAACCTTTATTTTTAACGAATTTTTGAAGAAATATTTTAACCATGTTTTTTTGAGCATGTGACTGGATAAAATAAAAGAAAACAATGACGGAAGTTCAAATAAAAAAAAAAAAACTATCATCGTAAATCAAGTCTAAAGAAATGCAACTTTTAGCATGTGACTGGATAAAATAGAATAAATATAAAATGTGATATTTTTTAAATTTATAATGAAAAAATAAATGCAAAGCAAAGGTTTTTATAATCGTTTGCAATATCTAAATCATTTATTCAGCAAATCTTCTTTATTTATGGTTAACCTGATTGAATTTAGACAGGATATCCATTGAAATCCCGACTTAATGGCATATTTCTATAATCGTTTGCAATATCTGTATCATTAATTCAATATTTTTTTTTCCATTACAAATGTGATAGTTTCTAAAAAAATGAATGCAAAGCCAAGGTTTCTATAATCGTTTGCAACATATAAATCATTTATTCAATAATTTTTTTCCCTTTTTCGCTTTCTTTAAAAAAACATATTTAATATTTTGACAGCATCACGGAAAAAAACATTTTTAATTTCAGGCCAATCAATGCCCGGAATTACTTCAAGGCTAATGAATATGTCACTTAATTGAAAATTTTAGAATGCATTACTCATGGCGAACCAGCTGGTCGCCAAAGGCGGCTAGTTATCAATAAAAGCAAATTCATTGTGTTTATTATTTGTTAAAAATTATCTAATATCTGAAGTAACTTAACTTTCTGTTTAAAAATAACATATAAAGACAGCCAATAGTTTCTTTTTTTATTTCAAAATATTTGTGGTCCGAGTGGTCAAAATTAAGAAGTCATGGTGTAAAATATAACAGATTTCCAGCGAAATTACCTAGATATTTTCAGACTATAAACATATTTTGTGATTCAATTTTACAGAAAATTGAATCGCAAAACTACTTTTTGTTTTCTCTATAAATGCTAAATGACAAATTCTCTTAAGAGAACATTTATAGTTTAGTTCCTTTTCCATTTGCTATAATCTTTTTTTTCTTTAAAGAAAAATCAGACGACTATAATGCATCGTCCAGTTATTCTTTATGATTAAAAATATTGGGTTGCAGCTTATCATTGCTTTTTATTATTGGTCTTTATATTTTATTTTAACTTTACATCCTTAGATCTCGTAAAAAAGATAACCTGCTCTTGGATTGGATTGTCTATTTCTATAAAAGTGTGCAAGCGCAAAAAAAATCTTAGGGGTGTGTGTTAATTACTCCTATTATTATTTGAAGACAAAATTAAAAGGCTTTAAAATAAATCTTACATTTTATGATAAAAATTTAATTTATAAAAAAAAAACATTTTTGATTGCACTTGTTGGATAGGATATATGCAGTTTCGAATTAACTTCCGTACATAGCGTGGAAATCAAAAATTTAAATTGCTATTTATTGTTTTTATGTTTGTGGAATATAATAGGCAAGTGTCTTCCTTCAAGCAAACCTCTATTATTTTTCTTCTACTGCATGGCTTTAAAAAATTCTCCTTGAATACACAATACGGTAAGAATTCAATTTAGTCATTGCCAAACACATGAAGAAATTGCCATAGAATGTTGTCATTTGTTACCAAAATGTTCCAATAGGGTAAAAAAGATGGACAATCTGTTATGGTAGTAATCCGTTTTGTGACTAAGTTTTCATAGTATTCCTGACCAATAACGTTGCCTTATGATCCTTTACGGAATTTGTGCTCTATGCTCACCAGATTTCACGTTTGTTAGCACAAAATCCAGCATTAAGATTTTAATGATTGCAAGAGTATTCTGAAATTTTGAGGCCCAAATGCACAGAAAATTCTGCATTGTCTTGACAGCAAGTCCTACCAATATGTATTTGCATAATAAAGCAAGTGGTTTTATAATACACTCCTGCTTGATGGTAATTTAGCTATATTTTGTTTTAGTGAGCTTCTATACATATATTGATGTTATTTTTAAGCCATTGTTTTAAGTAGTTTTTATTATATTTTATTCTTAGCATTCTAAAAATATTTTTTAATAGATAACAATTTTTAAAGGTTTAATTTGTGTTTGAAAATTAAATTTGCTTTTAATGTGCATTATGTAAAATGACTATTTGATGGATTCAAAAAATTAATGATTTTAGAATTTTTAAACATAACTTCATTTCTTATATAAATTCTTTGTTTTCGTAGAGCCTTATATATTTTTTAGTATGTTATATATATATTTTCATTTAACTGATATTATAGTGCTTAGAGCTCATACAAATCCTTATATTGAACTTTTTATCCTAATGCTACTACATATGATATATAATTAATTTTGATTGCTTAAAATTTCCTATCTTATTTAGTAGAAGTTTGTAATTCATAGAATCTTCTTTATTAATTTAGTCTCCCTTTTATGCAATTTAACTTTTTATCACTTTTGTTTAATTGATTTATTTATATGTGTTTGCAAACATACATGTTTATATATAAGAAAATAAATTAAAAAAAATATTGAGAATTTTTCTTTCCCTTTTAACAATTTATTTCACAGTATGGAATAGTTTTGCACAACCACCAGTTCTCCCATTATTTCAATGTGTTAATTTTTTTTCATTTTGTAATGATTTTTTTCCCCTTAAAATTGTATGTTTAGAAGTAATTTTTTTGGCAGTAACTTTTTGATTGCAGTAGATATGTTCAATCCAATTTGTTTCATATAAAGACTATATTTTTAGACAATACATGTTAATATGTACATTTCTTTCCTAAAAAGCATCTTTAAATGACCTATATGCTGCATTGTAACTTGGCTTATTTTCAATGCTGGGCAATTCTAGATTTATGAGATTTCATTCATTAAAACAGGTGGCCCTTTCCTACACTTAATTAGGACTTCTTCAAAGAAGGAAATAGCACACGTTATCTCACTAGCTGATGTCGGAAGATCATCTGATGAATGAATCTTAACCAGTAATCTTAATGAATCTTCAGTGTTGAGCAGATTCAAAATCTTGGGCAATCTTGTAAGTTGTTTTAACAAGAATTTTACTTATGTTTACTACAAGATTTTTACTTATGTTTGAAAATTAAATGTTCAACTAGGCAATAATATTATTTGGCTACCTCTTTGGATCCAATATCAGTAAATCTTGCATCTAATTCGTTTTGTTTCGTTTTCAGCCTAAATGAATTGTCTAATTGTTCTTGTTTGTATAGACACTGTCATTCAAAACATCTAGAGGAAGGAAATTTGCCACAATATCTTGTGCATTTGTGTCAAATTTTGAACGAATTATGTAAAAGAAAATTCTATCTGTTAATCCATCCATGTGCATCTTTGTTTGATTTAGTTGTCATAAGAACATTATGAAAGGTTAGATCTTTCTGCAAACAAACCAGAAGAAAGGATTTCATTTAAAATGTTGTTTTTAATACCATAAAGTACTTTTTCACTATATGTTTATTTGCTTCTGCTTACAAATGTCTGTTTTTTTCTTCTTAATATTCCGTCACAATATATAAATCCTTGTAAATGAGAGCAAGGGATGTGGTAAAAATAATTGTGATAATTCATTAAATATTTTTAATAAAATTAGTCGTGTAATATTTTGTTATTCTTCAAGTTAAAAACTCAGTAATAAATATTTGATATATAAGGATTAAACTATGCAAAATGAATTAAAAAGTACTTACTTTTAAGTTATGCAGATATCTTCCTTATAATGTAGAGCTTCCAAAATTTCATTTCTGGAATGGTGAAAGATGATTTGATTTGATGATGAATTTTTGACCAAGTCTATAATGCTTTGAAATTTATCTGTTTGTCAGGATGGGATTAATTATGTATAAGAGAATGCAATATAATGGCTTTATTTCAGAATAAAAGCTCATTCTATTTTTGTGGGAACATCACACTTATTTAGGAGCTATTATTTTCTTGTGTGTTATACATTTCAGTAATAGCATAATCAACTTTTTTTTGGAAAACTCATTGGTAGCATTAGTTGTTTATCAAGAGCAGGACAACTGCTCTATATGCTATTACCATATGGTACACATTTGAAGAATTAGTTAATTGTATTTAAGAGAAAAATGTTTTTTTTTTTAAAATTTTTCATTTTATTCCCTGATTCTTAAAATGGTTCCTATAAAATGTAGGAAAATGTGGGGTTTTAACTTAGGAACCATTTCAGGTTAGATTTCTCAAAATGAAATAACTAATGCTTATTTATTACATAGACCTAATGTTTCAGGTTTGTCATATAATGTACCCCAATATTTAGACCGACTTTTTATCGAATTCTTTTGAAATTTGTGGCAAATATTGAGAAATAAAATTTTATTTCTATTTACAAAGAAATGCTTCTTTTGCTTGGAGAAATTCAGTGGAAATTCATTCCAAGTTCCTGATATTTAAAATTCCTATGGTTAAAAAGTAATACGCATAATTTTCTTATTATTATTCATATTTGTGGTAGTTTCCCTCTTGAAAACTTAGCCTTTTGTGATGCAATATGTGTTCGTTTAAAGTTAAATGATTCTTGTATGTTACACTTCTGATATATCGTCTTCAAAAATGCAGATTGTAGTGTTTGATATTTGTAGTTATATCATTTTTGAATACCAAATAAAGACTTGGGGACCCTTTTGACCCCAAAGGCTCAAAACCCTTTTTTTACCTGTATGGAGCAGGTTTGGAGATCGTGATGTTGTCAGCAATTTTTCTGTTGAATAGGATTAATGCAATTAATTTGATAAGAAAAGTGAGAAGTTGTGCTGACTTAGCTTAAAATTAGTGGACATTGTGATGCGGACATAGTGAATCGCAATTTTTTCTGTTTTTGTAGTTTGGAGTAAAGGGCAAGTATTGCCACTTCAACTAGCATCAAAATTTCTACGAACTCAACAGCTGAAGTTAATACTATTATTCTGTTCATTTTATATGTCTTCGGAATGCATAGATGAAGAATTGAAACAAATCTTAAAAGTTTAAGATTTATTATTCGTATTCTCTTTTGTAAGGAGCTTTCAAACTTATTTCGAGAAATTTCTCAATCGGGAAGATTAGCTTGAGAATCCACAAAATACTTTTATTTGATTTCAGTTAACATATCTCCATACATTAAGGTTGTTGGAATTGGCAGTAATAAGTGTAATGCAATTGGATATTCCTAGTCAGTTTTGAAGTGTAAAAAAGTTCTAGGGGTTTTTAAGTCAAATACATGTCATTCATTTTCATTGACCATTCCATAGTCGATGATATATACGAGACAATCGTAGTTCAAAGGAGCAACTGGGTCTGAGAAAGGACTTTGACCATCTTGAGGGATAGCCTGCAGCATATTGTAAGTTTTTTGGTTTATTGAAAGATGAAGTGCAAAAAGAATTTTAACTTCATTAATAATTGTAGCCTACATATTTTCAACACTTCTTTTAAACTCGACGAAATATTGTGGGATGTTGTACCTCCTTTTCTCTGATAGATATTTATCAAAAGATTCGCCATCGAGATTAGAGAACGACATAAAATATTTAGAGAGTGGGAAACTTCTCACGAATTTTCTCAAACCTAGGTAAAAGCTATTTAAATGTTGGAACGGCTATCGATGATAGCCGTTAGGCGATTAGATGATATATATTGAAAAGGATCAAGTTTTTCTTATGGAAGTGTAAATCGTATAAATTTGTTGCAAAATGTAATGAAAATTCTATCCTACTTGTGAAACATGCATTTCTTGTCATTAGTGGTGAACTGGATCTGAAAATATTAGTTGGCAGGGGGTAATGGTATCCACTGATACCGATATTACTGACATTAAGTTTTTAAAAATAAAGAAAAAAAGTTTTAAAAATATATTATTAAAAAAATTGCCTATTTATGTAAGTAAAAATGAAACTCATAAATAGTTTGCACACTAGGAAAATCCATAAATTTCCTCCCAATTTTTATCTCATATCAAATGAAGTATAATCAGTTTTAATGGAGTGCCATAATAATTAGTAAAATGATCAAAATTTTATGAATTAAACTTTGGTTTTTTTTTTCATACATAGAATGGATAAATTTATTTTACTGTTCCCATCTTGTCAAATAAAAATAATGGATATTTTAAATAATTTTATTTATTTCTCAATTGCCATTTGAAGTGCTTGGTTAAATAAGAATATCTTTAAATTCTTGGTTCTTTAAAATTATTCACAATCTATGGAAAAAAAAATTCGACTTTTCCAAAAAATCGTGGGACTCCAGGGGGGGGGGCACATCGTAAGGGAGGATGTGATGCTTCCAGCATGATGGTTGGATCTCGCCAACCCGGTGAGTACACTAAAAGTGGGGGATCTGACTCATCTCATCGATGACGGGACATACTTCTTGCTGGGAGGGTTGTACTGTGGCCGGTGATGGCCCTTAGGGCTCAACCACAGTTCCTACCAGTGTTACTGTAGTGGTGGTCCAGTCATTCAGTATTTATTTCTGAGTGCCTTCGGACGTGACGGAGATTCAGTTATATGGCTTTCCAAAAATCGTTTGGTACTGTCTTCTAAGAAACTAGTAAGTTTAAAGCTGTTTGATGCAAATAATATTCATGCTTTAGTTAAAAGTAGTGATAGTTACGGAGAGAGGATTTTTTTAATAGTAAAATTAAAATTTTGCGTGATTGTATTTTTTTATTTAAAAATGTTCATTCATTAAAAAAATGGATTTATTTGCATATACGTTAGTATTCAATCAGATTATTATCAAATATTTTTTTTTCTTGCATACGGCATCTACATTACCAACTTAACCAACAACAATTGATGCAATAGCTATAGCCTTTATTATGTTATAATTACATAGCATTTTTCTTACCAATGCTGAAGTATGTAGGAGGTATAATTCAAAAGGTTTACGGCAATCATACAATTAAATTATTATTAATAAAGTCATGAAAATATTTTCATCCCGAGCATCATCATATTAATCAACTTATAAATAATCAATAAATTAAAACTGATATTATTTATCCCTGAATAGAAATTTTTTTATATCTAAAATAATATTTACAGTATGCATCTAATATATGTGTATTATCGGTAGAAATGAATAGAATTTTTGGATTGAATATTAAACAAGTTTTTTTGTTGGCATTCAGCACGCAGTTGTTTTGAGAATTATTTAGTGGTTCTCATGAAAGTTTCCTAGTGAACATGTTATTCAAATTCCCTACCGAACGGTTAAGAGATGCGAAATAATGTTATTATGAAAGGATGTCGCAAAAATTAAATAATATACCTCTGACTCTGGTGAGATTTTAATAAGGATTGGCAAACTTCTGCACACTTCGCATTATGACGAATTATTATGGAATCTTGATTATGGAGAAATATTTTGAGAACAATGCAGTAGAAAAAATGGTTATGTCTGAAGAGAGGCTATATCTCACTTGAGCTTCTGTTCGACAGTTATAAAATAATAAACTTTTTTAATTGCAATACTATAGACATTTTAAAATTTTTTCCTCCAGCCCAACAAAAGTCACTCAACATGAAATAAGTGTATTTTAATAACTTTTCAGCAAATTTGATTGTTTATATCGAATTCTTTTATTTTTATCTTTTCAAGATACTTTATCCTCCAACGTAATGTTAAAAAAAACCATCCTGGACCTATTTATTGAAATGAGCTGTACACGAGTTTCCTGGTTTACGTTTAGTCCTCACATTATATAGTCCTTCCTCCCCCTTCTCGCTTGTTCTTCATCAAATTCACTATCCATTAGTTGTAAGGCTGTGAAATGAATTAAAAAAAAAAAGGAATATTCCAATAGCAGCAAAGTTAATGCGAAATTATTTGGGAAGGTTATTGATCAGAAGGGGAGGGGGCGGGAGATAGAAAAGCTAAGGAATTGAAAACTGCTAAAATGAGCTGAAGGATTTAAAATCAGAGAATGAAGAATTAAATGAGTAATCTTGTACGGATGCTGACTGATTAATTGAAAATACAGTGAATGACAGGCATTAATAGAGCAACTTAAAGTGTAAATTTAAGATACTTTAGTTGTACAATATTTTCTGCTAATTTATTTAAATGTAAATAAAGGTGTTTTTTTTTTAAATTTGTATTTTTCTTATTATTCCACGTCATTCAGCGAAGTATTGGTCTAAAGCTGGATTAAGGATTCTTGTGGGATTCATGGGTTTTCAATGAAATAATGCTCAACATCATTCTAGAAAGCATTGATCAAAAGTAAGGTTAAGGATTCTTGTGGGATTTACAGGTTTTGAATGTACTAATATTTATTTCATTAATGAATTTTATTTTTGCTAAAGTGTAAATGAGTTTGTGATGTCAGCACCCAATTGTATTTTGTTTAAAATTAGCATCTAATAGTAACATGCGGCGATTAATATTCAGACGCTTGCACTGTGATTTTGTAAGCCTTACGTACTGATTTATTAATTGCAATATGAGCGTAATTGTTTTGATATTGTGTCTTTAATGACATCTGGAAGTAGTGAGCTAGTAGATAATAGCTCATTCGAACGCTAATATTAAAAATATTTTATCTCTTAAATATGCAATTATTATAACCCTTGAATTAGAAAAAAATGCTGAAAGTTTTTCTTCAATAAGAAGGGAAAACTGTTTTGTTTTTGTTGTTTTACTTTTGGATATAAATGTAAGGACTATATTGATTTGAAATATAACTATTGAATAATTTCAAATACTATTCTGATAAATTTGATGTTGTTTTATGTAATGTGCAAATAATATTAGTTAATATATAGATTTGATTAGTAAATTTTACTTTTTTTCCATCTAGGTGACCATCTGCATGCCATTCTGCTAACAATCCTTGTAAGTTATTTTATTTCTATAATTTTTATTTATTTGCATGTAGTTTTTAAGTAATTGTTCGGTAATTAAGCTCAAAAAGCTTAATTCTCAAATCTTGCTGTTGATTTTTTTTTATTGTTTCATATGTTGTACATTTGAATTGATACGGTTATATTTTTAATTTGTGTTTCGATAGTGAAGAAAACATGTCGTTGATTTAATTTAAAACTCTGATTTTCTTATTGTTCTGAATACTGTTTAAAAACATTTTTTTTTTTGTTCACCATAAAGGCCATTAAGTTGTTTTATTTCTTGACATGAAACATAATTTTTAATCGTTGGGCACATTACTTCTGATGAAATACCACATAATTTCAAATAGTATTTGAACGGATGTGCTGAAATTTGAAAATTTCTTCACTTAATGCCATATTTCTTGCATTTGATTCTTTGAATTTCTTTATCTATCAAGTATTGGTAGTGATTGCATTTGCTTGATTTTTGATTCTTTGAATTTCTTTATCAAGTATTGGTAGTGATTGTATTTGTTTGATTTTTTTTTTGTAATAATTTATAATTTTAATTAAAAAATGTGCCTTTTATTATCTTAAATTTATCTTTATACAATTTGTAAGTCCATAAATTTTCAAACTCTATCATTTGCTACTGAAATATTTTGAAAGTTCTTTCATATATTTTATAACATGAATAGTATTGAAAAATGCTTTTTACAGAATTATTTTTTATAGGTGTAGTAATAAAGAATCATTCCTCTTGAAAGTTAAAAACTTTTTTTTGATGTATAGTTTAAAATCACTTTATGATTTATTTTATCGATTATTATTTCTGAAACCTGTAAATAATTGTCTTTCACATATATATATTTATGTTCTAAAAACCTAACTCAATGCATTTATAGTAATGAACATTGTCTTCCAAATACCAATTTGATGAAAACTCCTATAAATATTGTTCATAATGCTGCATTTAATCAACAAATGGTTTTTTGTTTTATTTTATTTGTTCAGCCACTACATATCTATGCGTTAATATTTTACTTTACATTTAATAATTGGTGGGTGAAATGGGATAAGAAACATTCTTCCCTGAGCATCTGAATTATATTTGGTGATTGAAATTGAAGTAGAGACAGTATATGAAATTGTGTATTCCTGTATGAATAGTAAGTAATATGATATATTAGAAAAAGAATTTTGCATTTATCTTGGGAATAGAATTTAGTTTGCTGGCAGTCTTTACTCTTAAAATTGTGAGAATATCATAACATTTTAATTAATTCCTTAAATATTCTTGAGAATATGGAAGACTGCTAAAGCGTTTCGTACATGCAAAAATTTATATATATTTTTCCAGTGTGAGGATCCTATCTCTCTAAACTTGACTATAATTCTCTTCTGAAACTCATTACTTGTGTTCAATGAGAGGGTTTGATTTAGTTTGTTAGGTAATAAAATAAAATTTGTCACTGACTGTACAAATTCTGTAAGCATAATTTCATAAATATTTCAAAGGGTCTGAAATGATGAAGGGACTTTCCTTTGCCATGGATTTTCTGAAACATAAAGACGTTTGAATTTAAGTTAGCAACTGTTTATCAGATTGCATGATTTTCCTTTCAGTTAGTTATCTTATCCCAATTATTAGTATAAATATTTTTCAAAGAATTTATGTAAGAGTAATTTGAATTTATGAATGGAAATAATGGCAACATCAACAGTATTCAAAAAATCATTTAATGAGTTGATTTAGGGTTTCTTTTAATGTCAGATTTTGCCTCTGTTTAATGAGGAAAAAGATAAATTATTTATTAAAAATATGACTAACTCATCTGTGAATAATCTTAATAATTTAATGAAGAGGTAATATTCAGTTGATGCTCTTTTCATAAAATTAAGTCGTTTTTATTTTCTTTATTGTTTTATATTTGTTGTCAGCTTTCGATCGATTATTCTAATTATAAACAAGTTTTTTTTAAAATCTGAAGTAGAAATTATTAAAATGTTGTATTAAATCATTTCAAATCTTGAAATATACAGAAAAAGTTGGAAACATGAAGCGCGTGATGTTTCGAACTATAATTGATTTATTATAGTGCAATTTTCAGCTCATGCATTCAGTACTATTGTATAGCTATCAGTAAATAAAATAATTTAAAATTAATAATGTTTTTAAAAAATTAAATTGTATTAAAAATGATCTGTATATGACACTTGATACCTTTTAAAAATTATTCAACTAATGTGCAGAAAATGTATTCCTTAATCAGTGCTTAGGTCAACAATATTTAATTCTTCTAATAGCGAAGATTTTAAATGTTTAGTTGAAGATTGGCGTCATGCATTGTCTGTTCCTGGAGCATCCCAAACATGCTATATTGGATTGTGATCTTGCAATCTCCCCTGACCTTCTTGTTTGACGAATACATTGTGATTCGGGAAAGATTCACAATTTGATTTCTTATGTGGCATTATATTACTTCATGAAATATATCTACTTTTACATTTCACCAGACAAGCCTCACATAAAGTTCTCATTTCTGTATCATGAAAATTGTGTTTCTGATTTCATCCTGACAACAGAGTAAGGGCTTAATATTAAATGTAGCAAGGCTTCCACTTGCTACTATATATATATATTAGCTAGTATATGCAATAACTGAAAACCGCAATATTTAATACACCACAGTAGGCTTATTTATTTTGTTTGCGCTTTAAATGTTACAAATCTCATTCTTAAACCTCTTTTTTGTCATTTTTGTCTGTACCCTAGTTGGGTTTTTTGTGTGGGCCAATCTCGCCATCCTCTCTGTATGGTTCTTGGGTATTATGATGAACTTTTGATTTCTGGCAAAGTTTGTTATACCTTGCACATTTAGCCGCATCATAAATTACTGAAGACCAGATAAAACATTTAATTAGTAAAGCCTGTGCCACACGATGCATCCTTCCATTTGAGTTAAATCAATCAAACGATTGATTTAAGTTCATTTAATTTTCTGTAAGAGATATTTTCTGTATATTTAGAAGTTCTATTTATTTAGAAATAATTTTTATGAATACTTTGCATTATTAATTTTTATTCAAACATTCCTTAGATCCATATCATTATTCAGTCGTCTATAAACTTTATTTAATTCTTCATCAGAAAGTTTCAATTTCATCATAAGGCTGCATGTTATTTTTTCTATATGTATAACTACAAATTCAGCGGTTTGTTTTGATATCTAAAATTCCAATCAATCGATTGACCAAGACTTCCGATTGTATTTTTTCTCATATATATTTATCTATAAACAAAAGTCATATCTAATTGTCACACATTTTCTAAGACGAATTTATGACTTAAAGTCTGTTATTGTGAAATGAATTGACGACATACTTTATGATGATTTATTAATATGAAATTTGGAGACAATCTTTGATGTTTAGAAATGTTATCCCAATTAAATAAATTTTTATTATCTGATATAAATTTTTCAGATAATCTTTGATAAGTTGCAGTATTTTGTCAATTAATTCTATCTTTAAATTCTAAAATGAGATTTTTTGATATCTTGAAACTAAATCCCAATCCACTTTATCTTTTAATTCTCTGAATAAACATTCACTTAGTCTAGGATTTCTAGAAACTATACTTCAGTCAACTGCACTCATTTATTAAGACAAAAATTCACATATTTGTTCAATATGCATAAAAGGTTGTATCAGTTTCACGTTGTAATTTTTATTCATGTTGTCCCTTATTACATATAAAGAATCATTTTGTTTTCCTTCAGTTAAACATGATACTGAAACTTCCATTTATTCCACTACTAATCAAAATTACTTTTATCATTGATTTTTCACTGTATGTAAGGATCAAGTTTATTTACGAATATAAGAAGTATCAGAGATATTAAAGGTGTAAGAAAGTGGTTTTTCAAGAATATAAGTATCACTTGAAATATATTGTGATTTTATTACACATATCTGTTGAAAACTTTTCACTTTTTGATATTTACTTTTCAATTAAGGGATTTTCAAAAGTTTGAAAATCTTTTATAGTAGTCGAAAATTCTTTTCATTCTACATTGAATCCATCAGTAATTCTCTTTAAAAGATTATCAAGGTTAAAAAAATCAATGTATTATTGAAGAATTGCATCAGATTTATCTCGAGGATTTGGAAGATATTTTAAAGGAATACTCTTCACTTCATAAACTCCTTCACTTAAAACCAAAGTATTTTTTCATCTAAATATTTATTATTGATAACGTTCATATGATGAATCGATCTTTAACATTTCCAATAATTTTTCCTTTTGCTTTGAAATTACTATGTTCTGAATGAATAACACTTCTTTTCTGTAATTCAACCATTTTGGATTTTAAATCTATTTGAATCAAATCAACATTTGATTTAATTGCTGAATTACGTACATCAATTGGATCTTGTATATTTTTTAATCTTTTCTTTTCCATATCATAATGCCCATCAATTGTACATTTAAAGCCAATTCCCGGAGGCTCAATAGGGAGATTTGTTTTATCATCGAAAATTGGATAATAAGCAGCCAATTGCAGAGGATAAAATTATGGATTTAATCCTCTTTTCTACTTAATGTAATTATATTTTTAAATATTTTTAAAAATCATTTATTTATTCCAAAATAAAATAAAATATATAATCTTTTTGAGTATTTTCAGGTCACAATTGAATTGTAATGTTCTTTTTTCAAAAGAAATAACATTATTCTGATGCAATAAATCCAAACAAGTAATTGGGTCTGATTCTCCAAACTGTAAAATTAATCATACAATCTCTTTCTTTATTAATAGTACTTAAGTCAACTTTGAAAAAAGATGCATAAAGTTGATTATAATTTTTTAAAGGGAAATTCATTTTTAAATGAATGACTGGATATTCTTGTCTATCTCTGATTATCCAACACTCAATCATATAAAAATGATCAAATACTAAATTATTTTTAGCACAAGCTTCATCTCTCTCAATGTATTGAGGAATGATCTAAACAGCTGAAAATTCATCAAATTTAGTTGATATTGGACATGGTCCTTTATTTACTTTAAATTCAATATTGGGTTTATCAATTCTGTAATCATCCTAATTTATTTCAATCCATGAATATAAAATTTTCAATTCTTTTATTTAATTCTTCTGCTACTGAATTTTTAAATTCGATATTGGGTAAAATTATTGTTATGTCTTCAATATCTACTTTAAAATCTGGCTTGACTGCATCTGTACATTGATTTCTTTGAAATTCCATTCTTACATACAAACCAGACAATTCTTTACTATATTCTTTAAAACTATCAAATATATATTTCATAGGAATCCATATATGAACTGTTTGACCATTTCTTTTATAAAAAATATTTTTTTCAAACCTTTCTTTATATTGTTAATGTATTTTTAAATTGTTAAATTCTGATATCTTTGTCTGATTTGTTAAAACGCCTTCATATTTTAAATTATTTCTATTTGTTGTATCGACTTTATCTGAACAGCAACAACAACATATTTTTAGCTCCTGAAGAGGTGTAATCTTTGTAAATTGAACATGTTAGTTGTTCTGAAATTTAACAATTATTATTGGGCTAAAATTTTTTTATTCACTTGTATAGAATGCAAATCATGATCATTACTTCTAATGAGATTCATTATTCTAAGATGATCTTTTTCATTAAAAAAACAATCCTTATAATTTTCAAGAGTAATTTTATTTTTAACTTCACATTTCTTAATTCCTTTTGATTTCTTTATCTCCAATTTTATCAGTGTACATTTTTTATTTGAACCTACAAATTCAATGAATATATTTTCATTATTTTCTTGTTCCATTTTGCTCAATACTTTTATTCTATGTATATTATACCTATTTTCATCAAGATAATTTGAAGTATCAAGATAATCAATAAAACCTTTCATATCTTCATAAAAAAAATCTGTTTTAATATCGTATATTAAACTATCCGTATCTGTATAAAATAATTTAAGATTTTTATATTTAGGTTTCATTACGTTATAATGAAAAGCATACATTAAATTGATAAATATAAAATACACTCTCTTTTATAAATTGGTTTATTTAATTTTAATAATGTTTCATTCATATGAATAGCTACTAGATTTTCATCGAATATTGTACTGCCTTTAAAATATGGCTGAGTAATCAATTTTTTTTAACTTGATCATAATTAGTACATAATCTTGTATTATTTCTATTTCTGATATTTTCGATAGTTTTTTCAAATGTAGGATTATTCATTCATTAAAAAATAAAATGTTTCTCGAAATCATTAATAGCTATGTTCCTCATTTCGGTATTTAAATCTATACATTTTTTAACCAATCAGATTCAGTGAATTCTTTAGCTGTATGTACTTTTTTAAAACTTTTAATCCAAAAATCGCTAAATATTCTTTTAAACTTTTATTATGTATGACATAATTAGTCTTATCATACACAGAGTTGTTAATAATTTTTATTGTTTAGATCCTTTAGAAATTTTCTTTTCTGGAGCTAAAGGCAAATCTGTATGATAATCATGCAATTCTTTTGGATATTTCTTCTAATATATAGCCTGTTCTTGAATTATTTTTATAATTAAACATTTTTTATTACTTTCTTTGGATTTACCCATTTAAAATTGCCTTTAGGTAACTAATGACACATAGTCCATCCATATAAATTTTTGGCATCTGAATACATTAAGTAGGTAGATTCTTTATTTTCTTCACACTTTTTCATATATTTATTTGCTTTTGCATATCTGTTACAACTTTGAGATATTTCACTTCTTATATGCTTTTTTTTATCATTAAAGCTATTTTAATATCATCTATCAAATTTAGTTTAATGTTTTTTTTTTTTTGACATAGCATCCCAAGAGTGTTCAGGATATTACCAAGCAGTATCTAATGTGAATGTTTTTAAACAAACATCTCTGAAGTTCTTAAATTTTATATATTGACATTGTTTAGGCATTTTAACTCACAAGGATAATTTTGTTTACAGTCTCCTTCATGATCTTTTAATTATTCTATTAAATGTATAACTGATAAGCATCTGTTACAATAATATACTTTATTTTTTCCCATTTGAGTTCTTAATAACCTACATATATTTTTAATCCAGCAATAATGATAGTTTACATAAAGCAAGATTACATGCTTTTCTGAGTATGTATTTTCCCTCTATACTAGTGCTATAATTTCCTTTGCTTCATAATCATACACATTAACAGATATATTAAGTTTTTCAAACTTTTTAATTTTATCTAAAGAAGCAGAAAAATCAATTCCTTTGAAATTTAATTCATTCTATTATTCTTTATAATTTGAGATTTGCAATTTTTGCTTTTATGGTGAATTGCAGATAAAACATTTATTATCATATAAAACATTTATTATCTTTATCTTTTACATTGATTTTTGTTTTTAAATTCTTCAAGCAAGTCTGCATAACTCAATCATTTTAAAACATCAAATTTATGTATGGCCAGTTCCAATACCTTAAATCTATATAGACTCCATTCAGAAACTTTTGTTTGAAATTCAGTAGCTTCTCTTAACAATTTTTGGGCAGCATTATCATAAAAATAGTTTAAAGCTGTATATTTTACTATAATACAGATTTTTCATTAATTTAAATTACACTATTAAATTACATTTTAATCGTGTAACCTCAGATTATCTCATTTGTACCGATTCTCTTTCATCCTTGGATTATCTGAATTGTATTTCTTCGTCTAACAACATAATCGTCGAGATCCAAAAGCAAATTAAAAGCCTGAAAGATAAAGATACCTCAATAGTTTTTGCATTTGTTCATGAACTTACATGCATTCATGGAAATGAGTGGGCCAATTGGTTCTCAAAGGCACTAAGCGCAATATCGCCATTGCCGTTTAAATTCTTAAATTCTTTGACAGGAAGATTATGAGAGAAAACCTGGTGGAGTTTTGGAATCAAAAATATCTCATTTCAAATAAAGGGAGCCGAACAAAGAATTTTTCCCCTTCAATTAATAAGAGACTGTCATACCATCATTTTTATACAAATTATAGAATTACCCAATTTTTCACTTGTCATGGTAACTTTAAAAGCTATCGATATAAATTTAACTTGCCTCCATCATCTACCTATGATTGTAATATTGGTGGCGAGGAAAATGTTGAGCATGTGCTCTTTCTATGTTCAAGTTTGTTGGAGCAAGACAGAATCTAAGACTGGCACTCCAAGCCATTAATATAAAGTGGCCTCCAGAATATCATCAACTTGTTTCCACACACCTGTTAAATTTTCTTATTTTTAAAGTTTTCTTATTTTATTTTATTCTTATTTTAATCCATAATTGTTAAATTTCTTATTTTCTTTTTACTATGTGTTGAATACTTACTTCTGAAAGTCCTATGTGATACTTTGTGGTTGGTGTACGGGGATTTTATAACTGTTTCAATAATAATAATAATCTTAACAGTTTTTTTTTGTTTTAAATGTATGATCTTAAATTTTATTATATTCTCACACATAATCGCACATTAATTTTCAATTTATTTTTAAATGTTTTGTATCCAAAATTTTTTTTAATTAAGTATTTTGAAATTCTTCTCTCATATAAAAATTTAGAGAAATCCATGACATCTTAAATGTTCATAATCCCATAAGTTTTCAATCTATTCTCAAAGCCTGAATTTCCTGCTATAACTTTTTCACCATCCACCCAAAATTGCATTTATGTGTTTTAAACTTTGTGAATGTTGACTTTTTTATACGATCTTTTATATTATCCTCCACATTTCTCTCACATTTAATTTGTGTTAGTCTGGATTTTTTTCTTTCAAAAATAAGTCATTATATAAAGATACAAATCCAAAAATTGCTTTATTTGAACTTGATCTATGATAGACTGAATAAGACCAGCAATTTTCGTATTCTCAAGTACTTGAAAATTACGATTTTTACAATCTATTAGTTATTTTTGTGTTCGATTTTAAATATTTCTCTAATATATTCTTCATGAAATAAAGTAATTGTATGCTTTTAAGATCTTAAATGATTTTTTTATGTATAAAATGGTTTATAATCCCCACAAATCTTACCATTAATTTTAAGTTAAGAAAAATATTTTTTTTTTTGAAAAATAAATGCTGAAATAACTTTTTTGTCTTTTCATTTGACCCATCACAAAATCTACGAGATCATTTTTTCTTAATGTCGAATATAATGATTTTTACGATACTCGCATAACTGCCTCCCAGTCGTAGACTTTAATGCCGTCTCTATTTATTAGGATAAAATTTTTTACACTCTTTTCCAAGATGTACACTTGATATGATAATTGCTGCTTAAATGTCTTTTTTTATGAGTATAAATTTTTCCACATTCACTGTTAATTTTTATATATTTAATTTTCGAATTGCAATCTTTACAATGAGATTGATAATATATTAGAGTTACGAAAAGAATAAAAATTGCTTATTGTCTTGTCATTGAAATTAAACAAAATGTGCACGTCTTAGAAGTTACATTTGCTGCAATATATGTATATTTTAAAGTGCTTATCTGTTTCTCCATTTTTCTTCAGGATTGGTAAAATAACTTTAAGAATTTGAAATTTGTAATGAATCAAAATGTTTTACGAGTTTTTTTCTACTGTAAATCATATTTTTTATCGATTATAATATTAGAATAATATTCGCCTTCTTTTTAACAAATTAATTATAATGTATATATTTTTTTATCTCTGTAAAAATCAATGAGATGATGGCACATGCATTTTACTTTTAATATTTCTTTTAATAATGATTTATGTTTTCATTAAAAATACTTCAATTATGTGAATATTAACTCATATAATATTAATGTTTTGTAATGTCTTGATCAAATAAGAGAGTGGAATTTCGGACAAATATTTTATTTACACATATATATTTATAGAAGAACAATTTGCTCTAATCTAAGTTAAATATTTGCTATGTACACAACAGACGAAGGTTGAAGATCGATATTGAAAAGAGTTCATGGAAAGAGTTCTCCAATAATTCCAAGTAAAACACTACAAGACAGTGACAAGGTGTTAGCCAGAACCGCTACCAAGGTGGAGCCTCGAAATGCCGCTATCCGTAATCCAAAAGTCTGTCTCTACAAAGACCAACCGGCACTTTATCACTGTCCAAAGTCTGCTTCTTTAATCTCTATTTGTCCAAGTCAGTTCTGCATCTGCCAATCATTCTGCGAAAATTTCCTTCATTTGTGATGCCAACGTGGCGTGGGATCTGACCATAAATGACGCGTCTTAGCAATTGACCGCTCTGGAACTCGGGTCAATGATGCTCCTTCACAAAGAGACCACCCGGCATCCAACTGTTGAACACTCCGTTCCTTGAAGAAATGAGTTTTCATCCTCACAATGAGCTTCATGTGTGGTCTAACGATCAGATGTGAACAGTTAGCGAATGAGATTCACCATCTCGAAATCTGGCGGCTTTTAACGATGGGGGGGGCGTTAATAGGTTGTGAGCAGCTGTCGGGAAATGAATCGAATCATGAATGGGACTGGGGAACGTTACAGTATGATTATGGTTCGTTTTTTGAACTAATCTGCTTTGAAAGTGCTTAAATTTTGCAGCAGTTTCTTTATACATCCTCTCATACTTTAATTAGTCATTATATTAAATAAAATCGGACTTTTGTTTTGGAGTAGATTCTCTTCTACCAAGATATTTTACAGGGTTGTTTTCATTGACAAAACGTTTCTTCAATAATACTTTGTTGGAACATTGTAACATGAAAGACTAATTTACGTTAAATATTGAGAAAAAGGATAATCTAATTGCTTTCCCGGTTGATATGCAATCTAAAAGAATTTAAAATAATCTTTGGAAGGTAGGCACTAAAAGCTGTAGATATATCAAATTTTAGAATTAAAAATATTTATAATTGTAATAGATATAAAAGTACCAAAATATTAATCTGAAAAGCTTCTAATGTATCATTTTTAGTAGAGTGATATTGCCTTTATATTTATCTAAATAACACCGGTAATCCAAAAGGAATTCAATTAAAAAACTGAATTTTTTTGAAAATTTTTCTGATGAAATTGACTTTTAAATTATTAAAATTTATTGTTTCGTTATTTTAAAAAGAAAAAAGAAGTCAAAGCCAGAACTTTAGTTATATAAGAAATTAAACATTTTGACATTTCAATAAATTTTAGTAATAATAGTAAGAGACAAACTCAATTATTATTTGTTTTAAAATTAATTCCTTACGTTGATTGAATATGTAGAATAGTGTATGATTCATGCTATATGTATTTGTAGCAGCCAAAGAATAGTTTTAGGATTCTACTCGTATAATGCATTATTTTGACAAAAAAACCCCAAAAAATGTTTATTTTATCACATTTTTATGAAGAATATAGTCAAAAATTGCCTTATTATTTCCGATACATGTAAACACCGCAAAGAATTATAGAAAATAGAGATCCAAAGCGGACAATTTTACGCATTACTTTTGAATAAGCGTTAGCTAGAGTACTGAGTTTTAAGTAGAGAAATGAATTTTTGCGCTATGATATTTCTAGCTCTAAATCGGGTTTTATTGATACAACTATACAAGTTAATAAAAAATCTAAGTTAATCTATACTTATAATAAAGCTCAATGAGTGTGTGTGTGTGTGTGTGCGTGTGTGTGTTGGCGCTCTACAGGCCAGACCGTTGGACCTACAGCTACCAAATTTGGTACATGTATACCTTGGAGGTCGGGAATGTGCACTTCGGAGCCCTTTTTTCGAATTTTTAATTAGAATTTGAATTAAAATTTAAGCGAAATTTCGACGTTTTTCCGTTATAACTTCCGAAAATATTAGTGCAGAAATATGATTTTTATATCAATTTAAAGATAAAAAAATTAGCCTTCTAATGGTATCAGTTTTTTAAATTTATAACGTAAGCGTCTATTTTTAACGAATTTTTAAAGAAATATTTTAACCATGTTTTTATCACGTGACTGGATAAAATAAAAGAATGCCGGAAGTACGAATAAAAAAAAACTATCATCGCAAAATAAATCTAAAGAAATGCAACTTTCAACACGTGACTGGATAAAATAAAAGAAATATAAAATGTGATATTTTCTAAAAAAATAAATGCAAAGCAAAGGATTCTATGATCGTAAAAGGATTCTGTGAAGGTAAATAATTCAATAAATCTTCTTTACGGTAAACCTGATCGAATTTAGACAGGATATGCATTGGAATCCCGACTTAATGGCATATTTCTATTATCGTTTGCAATATCTGTATCATTAATTCATTATTTTTTATTCATTATAAAATGTGATAGTTTCTAAAAAAATGAATGCAAAGCTAAGTTTTCTATAAAATCTGCAAGAGCACGTCAAAGGGAAAAACTGATGTTTTATCACCGTGTTGCCATCATTTTGAAGGAAGATTAAAAAAAATAAAAAAATAAAAACTATCATTACAAATTAAATCTGAAGAAATGCAACTTTTAGCACGTGACTGGATAAAATAAAACAAATATAAAATGTGATATTTTCTTTAAAAAATGCAAGGCAAAGGATTCTATGATCTTTTGCAATATTTAAATGATTAATTGAATAAATTATCTTTATTTATACAGGATTGAATTTATACAGGATATGCATTCAAATTCCTTTCCGATGGCCAATTTGTAAAATATTATTAATAGGCATATACATTGTTTAATACTATTAATTTGATCTAAATGAAGTAAATAATTACATTTTATGTAGTTTGAGTCAAACAATGCATTTATGAATAATGAGTTGTAGATTTCTTCATACTTTGCTCTGTGAGCCAGATTTTACAAATATTTTTATTAATATTTTAAATAAAAGTTGCTACATCAATCAGTCTTCTATATCAATCATTAAAACTGACTGATTTATAAAATTAAAGAATATTATTAGGAAAACGCGTTCTTTTAGAACTTTCAGTCCATCATCCTTCTATCTATACTTATAATAAAGCTCAATGTGTGTGTGTGTGTGTGTGTGTTGGCGCTCTACAGGCCAGACCGTTGGACGTACAGCTACCAAATTTGGTACATGTATACCTTGGAGGTCCGGAATGTGCACCTCGGAGCCCTTTTTTCCAATTTTTAATTAGAATTTGAATTAATTAAAATTTAAGCGAAATTTCGACGTTTTTCCGCTATAACTTCTAAAATTATAATTAAAATATTATCGCATAAACATGATTTTTACATCAATTTAAAGATTAAAAAATTAGCCATCTAATGGTATCAGTGTTTTAATGTATAACTTAAGCTTCTATTTTTAACGAATTTTTAAAGAAATATTTTAACCATGTTTTTTGGCACATGACTAAGATAAAATAAAAGAATGCCGGAAGTTCAAATAAAAAAAATTATCATCGCAAAATATATCTACAGAATTGCAACTTTCAGCACGTGACTGGATAAAATAAAAGAAATATAAAATGTGATATTTTCTTTAAAAAATAAATGCAAAGCAAAGGTTTCTACAATCGTTTGCAATATCTATATCATTAACTCAATAAATCTTCTTTATTTACGGTAAACCTAATTGAATTTAGACAGGATATGCATTGAAATCCCGACTTAATGGCATATTTATGTAATCGTTTGCAATATCTGTATCATTAATTCAATACTTTTTTTCCCCTTTCTCGCTTTCTTTAAAAAAACATATTTAATATTTTGGCAACATCATCGAAATTTTTTTTTAATATTTTGGAAGCATAACCGATGGTTAAAACTGACTGATTATAAAATTAAAGAATATTATTAGGCAAAGGTGTACTTTTAGAACTTTCCGTCCATCATCTTCAAGAAAATATTAATTTCAGGTCAATCAATGCCCGGAATTACTTCAAGGCTAATGAATATGTGGTTTAATTGAACATTTTAGAACGCTTTACTCATGGCGAACCAGCTGGTCGCCAAAGGCGGCTAGTACTTAAATAAAGCTCAATGTGTGTGTGTTGGCGCTCTACAGGCCAGACCATTTGACCTACAGCTACCAAATTTGGTATATGTATACCTTGGAGGTCGGGAATGTGCACCTCGGAGCCCTTTTTTCGAATTTTTAATTAGAATTTGAATTAATTAAAATTTAAGCGAAATTTCGACGTTTTTCCGCTATAACTTCCGAAAATATTAGTGCAGAAATATGATTTTTATATCAATTTAAAGATAAAAAAATTAGCCTTCTAATGGTTTCAGTTTTTTAAATTTATAACGTAAGCGTCTATTTTTAACGAATTTTTAAAGAAATATTTTAACCATGTTTTTATCACGTGACTGGATAAAATAAAAGAATGCCGGAAGTACGAATAAAAAAAATTATCATCGCAAATCAAATCTAAAGAAATACAACTTTCAGCACGGGACTGGATAAAATAACATAAATACAAAAAGTGATACTTTCTAAAAAAATAAATGCAAGGCACAGGATTCTATAATCGATTGCAATATCTAAATGATTAATTCAATAAATCTTCTTTATTTACGGTAAACCTGATTGAATTTAGACAGGATATGCATTGAACTCCCGACCTAATGGCATATTTTTATAATCATTTGCAATATCTGTATTATTAATTCAATAATTTTTTTCGCTTTCTTTTAAAAAAAAACATTTAATATTTTGGCAACATCACCGAAAAATACATTTTTAATATTTTGGAAGCATAACCGATAATTAAAACTGACTGATTTATAAAATTAAAGAATATTATTAGGAAAACGTGTTCTTTTAGAACTTTCCGTCCATCATCTTAAAGAAAATATTAATTTCAGGCCAATCAATGCCCGGAATTACTCCAAGGCTAATGAATATGTGATTTAATTGAAAATTTTAGAACGCATTACTCATGGCGAACCAGCCGGTCGCCAAAGGCGGCTAGTTGTCAATAAATAGAATGATTAACAAATTCCGCGAAATTATTTTTCGATGGCGTGTCATTTTTTTCAGAATTTTTTTACCGTTAGAAGGGTTCTGTATACTTTTCGAAGAAAAACATTTTGTTTTAAACATGTGTGATTTAAAAAGTATACATTTAAAACTTCGTAAATAAGGGGAATTAGCTGCATTCAAATCACTTAAGCATTTTTTAAAAATGAAATAGAATAATAATGCGTAATGAAGTAGAATAATATTAACTTTAATAATGAAGTAGCAGTAGAATTTTTTTATAGTTTAAAAATTGAATGAAAGTTTTGAGAAACATATTTCAAAGCACAATGAAATGTAATGTATTAAAATAGTGATTAGCTCAGTCAAAGAAAATGATTCTTCAAAGTACGTCACCCATTTTTTTAAAGCCCAATAAAGGAAAATATTCTTTGATTTTCACATTCATATAAAGTTTTAATTCAAGTTGATTTTAAGAGCCTTATCGTTTTTTTTTAATTATTAATCTTTTCTTTACATCAGATACAAAAACACAATCATTTTTTTGTTGCATTTGAACTAATACTTTGATGTCTTTATTTTGTCTTTCCGCTCTTAGCTTATTTCAATTTATAAGGACTGATATTTTTTACAGCTGCTTTTTGGGCTAGATAAGTCTCCCTTGATTTGGTCATCAAATTCAAACAAGGATTTGAAGTCGAATTTAAGCAACTTTTCAACAAAATCCAAATTATTCATCTAACTTTATTTTTAAAGTATTTGAATAAAATTGCTATAACCAATTAAAATACGAAAAATTACCACACTCGAGATATAGCATGCTTGGTACTTGCTTTTGATAGGAAGGTAATTATTTCGAATAATAGCTTAAGGAAAATTTTATATTTGAATAAAATGAAATAATGTATTTCAAATGCGAATGAGCTTCAGTGATTTTTAATATTTGCTCATTATATGTAAATTGTTGGAAAAAAATTCCAGAAAGCATGCTTTTATAGCTACGAAATAAATCTTACTTTACTGCTTAGTTATTTAACGGAATTGAGATTACTCTAAAGGACAAATCCATACGAAGTTTCCGAATGTGGTATTTTCCTCCTTTTGAAAACAAATTCAGAAAAGTAAAAGAGAAAAAAATAAAAAGTAATTATGAAATTGTATGCTATTTCCTATAGTATGCATATACTTAGAAAAAAAAATGAAAATTAGCATGAAAGCACCGACATTGCTTTTAAGCAAATAGATAATGATATTCTATTTTATTCTGCGAATAAAACTATAGCTCCTGATAATTTGAGAATCAAGCCATTTAAAATAGTACGTTTAGATATTGCAATTACGTATTGATTGCTCATACATGGTTTGATGCATTAAAAAATGTCAATAAATGTATCAGAACAATTAAATTTTCGTTAAACTGGCTTTCCTAATAGAATAAAACCAATTAAAATATTTCAGATTTGGACGAATGTGTAATTTCTAATATTTTTAAAAATTAAAAATAATTTTTTTCCCTGAGAATTAGATTAAAAAAATTATTGTTATGAGCGTTGTCTTACTAATTTAACCAGAATGCTTATTATTTTGCAGAAAAATTGAGTTTAATACAATATGTTGAAATAATTTCATTGTAAAAAAAATGTATTCAAAAGCATGTTTCTAATAGTTTCTGATGTATAAAATCCAGAAAGATGAACATGGAGCATTATGAGCATAGAAAAACGATAAGCTGCTTAGTATGTGTTTTTTCAACATGATCATAACTTTTGTTTCTGGTTAAGTATGAAGGAAAATATTTTAAATTGAAATTTAAAGGATCCTTTGATTTGAATTTTATTTCTTAGCATATATTTAATTATTTGTCCTAGCGAATTAAAATACCAAATAATTTTAAAATAATTAAAATTTTAGTAAATTTCAAAACGTTTAGGACTATTTGCAGCAATTTAATCAAAGAAATTTGAAAAAACTTGAAGCAAGCCAGTAAAAGAGTTCTTAGCTTATATAATTTTGATCTCTCAAAGTTTAAATCAGGCCCTGAACGATGATGACTATTATTTTACAAGAATTGTATTAATTTCGTTATTTTTTAAATGTTTTATTTGTTTGTAATTTTAAAAAAAATATCTATAACTGTGAAATTGATGGGTTTTTTTAAAAAATATTTTTTAACACAATTTAGATATTGATGGATGATAAATTAGTACTTTTAATCCATTAAAGTAATAGAAAGAGAAATAAAAAGTCTGTTTATTTTGTTTCATTCTGTGAAATAAATTAAACAAGTTATAAAAATTAAATTTGCAAAATATAGAGTTTAAATTTGAAAATTTGAATTAGTTTATTTATTAAAGTATATTATGCATATCGAAATTGTTATAAATGTGTTCGGTACGGTGAAGTTATAGGTGCACTCTTTTTAAATAAACTTTTAGAAGCCTATTTCTCCCATTTTATTTATTATTTCCAACACTCTTCTATCTAAGTATTAGTCGTACATTGAAAAACAAACAAACAATTAAATGTGTATATAGCATTTTTCTACCGAAGCCCCATGCCCTTATCAGAGACATGGAGTGTCATTCTCACTATGGCTTTAATTTATTATCTTTCGCTTTCTTTGTCAATGCATCAAACCGTATATAAAATGACGAACTTTAAAATATGACAGCTATTTTAATGCTTGAGTTCTCATAACATTAGTTAAAGAGCGAGCTCAAATGCGAGTGATCGCAGCTGTCACATAACCTGTGAAATGCTTATGAGGGAAAGAGCAAAATATTTTTTAATTAATTTTTTCAAAGCTCAATTAAAAAAAAATATTTTAAAGAAATTTGAAATATGCATCGGAAAGAAAAGCGGAAGTTCTTTTCATGCTGTTTTACTTAAGAATATAATTTTTTCTCTGTTTAAATGCTAAAACTGAAGTATTGCAGCCTTTAATAAATACTTAAAAACAATTTAAGAAGACCGAAAAAGTTTCCTACCTGTACCTTTATTCCTCTATCGTTTACACTTGATTGCATTAAAACAAACGCAATAACAAAAGAAAAAATCTTGAATTATTTCTCCAAAGGATAATATTACGTTTCGAAATTGTAGGTGCTGTGTACATAGCAACCTTAATGCCCAAACCACTATAATTGCTCCGACGCGGCGAAGACGAAATTCGCGATTTCCCACTGATGGGGCGGGACCTCGATTGCTCTGTCTCAAAATTCCCTTTCCGAATCTCCATCAGAATTTTTAATTCTATCAGAATAATAATAGTAATAAGTTGTAAGTTCGAACTAAAGGCACAGAAAACACATTACACTCCCATAATACATTTCTTTTTGATGATGTCTGATTTCAATTATTTTAGAGCATCCAAGCGTAACTTTTCTTCGAAATTAAATTTTCGTTTCAGAAAAAATCAGCGTTTGACCACAAATTTGTTCGGAACAAAAAATATTTTTAAAAACAAATATTGTTTTCCTTACACCTTGGAACATTCCTATGCTTATTGTTCTAAATCGAACAATGGTTCTTTTCAAAATAAAATAAGAGATAACTAAGCATTTTTAATCTTGAGAAAATACTACAACATTGCATTCAAGTGCTTGAACAAAGAACTTACATATATAATTACTATAATACAGAGGAAACTATTCAGATATAAAGAAAAATCTAGATGTTAAAAGGCTGGAAACCTTTTGAGATCAAGACTACTGTTGAGCTTTAATGATTTTCATGAATCTCTATAAAGTTTTGTGATTATTTTGTCAACAAATAAATAATTATTTTAACATTAAAATAAAGCGATACAGAATGTTTACTTGGGTTTATTGGAAATTGTTGCGAAATACACAATGAAACAAACCTTAAGTATGCTCCTTTTTCTCTGAATGTGAACAATTTCAATTAAATTTTCCTCATGCTTTAAAGCAAAATGAGGCTTATTTTCGGACAAAACTCGTAATTTTCAACTGTATTAAATAACTAGGACGAGTTTTGAAACAACGTCTTCAGTTTGAACTGCACACCAACGGGAATTGATTGTGTCTCAACAGATTTGGCACACGTCGACTGGGTTATATGGCTGTTATTTGGAGGAATTGTTTTTCGAATCTGTAACCCTCCCATCTCGAAATTGTGACCTTATTACCAGGCAACACTTGATAGTGTCTAATTAACAAGAATATTTCGAAAATGAAAATCGGATAATCTTGTTTTGACATAAGTTATTCAACTACTGATACTATACATTGAAGCATAAATGAGAACATTTCCCACTGTGTTCTGCAAATTAAATTTTTAACCATTTTATGTGTTTTGTTCAGAGGGAAATTTGTTTTGTATTTAAAAAGTAACTGAAAGATCATAATCAAACGCAAAATGATAATAGTAGATTCAAAAGGGTTACAATTAAACAGAAAAAAGTGGAAGGAAATAGTGACAGGAAACAAAAGTAGCTTTTCTGAATTTTAGAAACAATATGAAAGAACTCAGTCACTGCAAAAACAATCTGATAAAATCGGGAATTGAGGTGTAAAAGGGCAGGGGAATAAAATAACTAAAAGACTATATGCACATTCATTATTTTTTTTAACTACGGAGTCCGTGTGTAAGTAAAAAAAAAAAAAAAAAAGTGAAATATCTGAGTGACTACGTGGAAGTGTGTGTGGGGGGAGGGGGATCCTTTTCGTGCATATAAAAAATATTCAATATAAAATTTACTATAATATCTGCCTAGTGCAAGGACTTGATTTAAATTCCACAATTTCACAAAATATCCAATTTTTATTCCTCATACAAAGTTTGAAAAATGCAAATGCTTTTATTTATCAAAAAGTGAAAAGATATAATTGACAAGAAATATTATTATCTGTTGTTTCAGAAACAGCATGTTGGTGATCGTAATTCAGCAGTGAATTTATGTTCCAATCAAATAGTACTACGATCTGAGCCTGAATTAATATTGAAAATCATAAACGAAATTTGCGTGACTAATAGAAATGTAAATGCCCCACAATATGCATGTGATAATAAGCGAAAGTGAAGTCTACACGTAAATATTACCGAAGAAATGAATTTAATTTATATTAACGTCCCATTTTAAAGGAACACTAGGGGTATTTTGGTGTTGGACCTCGTTATGACGAGGACGACACCTAAGCTGGCAGCCTTCTCTCCAAACTTCCACCCCACATTATGGGAGGACGTTTGGACCCCACAGATTTAACGTGCACCAGACCTGCTTTCACGACGTTTCTTCGGTGGAATCGGGTCTCGAACCTGAAACCCTTCGGTTCCAAAGCCGAGAACTTACCATGGTGCCACCACGGCCCTTTAAGCAGGATTAAAATTCATATTATGTAGGAAAATTGCATAACAAGTGCTCTCAAGTTTACCTTATTTAACACTGAAACGTCTCGGAAATATCACAGATTTTGACCCATTCTAAAATTTATGACGCTGGATAAACTTATTAATCAGAAACAAGCTAGAAAATATCAGAAAAAAATAATTCAATTTTGGCATTATAATAACTGCAAAGTTAAAAGGAAATTCACCAATCAATGGGGAAGTATTGTAGCACAATAATCTCTCGATATAAAATGCTTACGTGGACGCAAAATCAAGCTGAATTTGTTAATCGCAGTTTGGCAACACTTCGGCCTTCCTCGGTAAGATCAACACGTAGTTTGATAAGATTTCAAGCGAACGCATTTGAAAAATTAACGTACAAAATTTTTTACTATGAGTACAAGCCGTGGCGTATCGATTTTAAAATGAAATCATCGAAAAAGAGAAGACAGGGCGAATGAAAATTCTCATGAATCATGCATAAGAAGATTCAGTCGTTCCAAAGGTTCAGTTTCCGAGTGTACTTTTTACCTTACTTTTTTTATTTCTTTCGTTTTTTAATCCTATTTTGGAATGGAATGAGTTTGAATACAGCTGCTTTCAAACTTTGTTTTGTAAATATCATTTTTTTAAAAACTATTTCTGTGGTATGGTTCCCAAATTTGAAAAATTGTGAGTGAAGCACAATTTTTTACTGTTGTGAATGTATATAGGTCCTAACTGAGAAGTTATTTGTGTTTACAAAGAACTTTTCTAAGGTTCAGTTTTCGAGTATACTTTTTGCTTCACATTTTTTTTTTTTTTTGTCTTTCATTGTTTTATCACATTTTAGAATAAACTATTTGAATATATATTTGCTAAAGTGGTTTAGTAGATGGCGAACGAACGAAGCGATCCGAGAGGGACTGGAATAGCAGTTCCTGGGGGCTGTCGAGCATCAGTGAGCAGGGGGTGGAGCCCCCTAGTTAATACTAAAATAATAAATGACTGAGTGTAGATTGCTAGAAAAATATAACATTAGGTTTTCTATGTCACTCATTTCTAATTACTTTTCTAATGCAATCTGTCTCAATAGTGTTTCCTTGCTTGCATTTTCTATTTTACCTTTTGTTCTGAAGTGACGTGCAAACTTGCATCATAGAAAAAACAGCATTTTTTCACTTCTGCATCTGTATTCAACACGCTGGTTGCCATATGAGTCGCCTGTGATTCACGCCCAGTGTCCAAAGTTGGATTAAGTTTTGCAAAGTCCCTTAAGTAGTGTTAGTCTAAAGGTTCCTCTTCCCTTCCAAACTCTCAAACCCCAATTTTTTTTATTGATTTTAATTTAATCTTAATAATTTGATGTAGCAAATCTGTGGAAACTGAAGTAGCAAAAGGTTTAATTGTGGATAACTTTCTAAAAAATTGAATTTAGTATAACGCGTAAAACAAACAAAAAAAAAAAAAAAAGAGAAAAAAACCCTGAAATTTAAAAGTAATTTTAAATGACTTATAATCAGTAATTTTTAAAATACTTAGTAATTTTCAAAGTAATATAATGAATTTAAATGTGAACTTTTTTAAATACAAATAATCTTCTATATAAATAAAAATGAATATTTGTCTCTTATGCGCTGCCGATTGCGATGAAATGCACAATGGCACATAAAAAGTCTTTAGAGGTATTAGGCAGAACTATGAAAGCCCTGTGAAACAATCAAAACCGATTTGGTGGAACGATAATTTTGTTAGCAGGAGATTTTCGTCAAACATTATTAGTGATTCCACGGTCAACGCCAGCTGATGAACTCAATGCATGTTAAAAATCCTCCATTTTGTGAAAAAACGTAAACATACTAAATTTAAGCAAGAAAATGCGCGCTCTAATTGCAAAATGATCGATCTGGAGAAATATTTTCAAAACAACTCATTAACATTGGTAACCGAAAAAGCCCTTTAGACGTTTCGACTGGTTGCATTACATTTCCTGTAAGTTTTTGTCATTTTACGGAATCAAAAACCGATCTCATTCAAAAGTTGTTCCCAAATATCGCTCAAAATTACACGGATAATTTTTGGTTGAGCGAACGAGCTATATTAGCTGCCGAAAACGCCGATGTAAATGAAATAAATTTCAGAATGAAATAGCTGTTAAGTTAAGGACATACAAATCAGTTGATTGCGCATCTAAACAAGATGATGTCGTTAACTAACCACCAGAATTCTTGAACTCTCTGAATTTACCAAGATTGCCGCCTCATAATCTTCAATTAAAAATACGATCGGTTATTATAATGTTGCGAAATATCAATCAACCGCGTCTATGTAACGGCACACGGCTAGCAGTAAAAAAATAACTGATAGAAGCAACCATTCTTAAAAGAAAATGCAAGGGAGAATAGATATACCCCGCATCCCACTGGTACCAACTGACGTACCATTTGAATTTAAACGACTGCAATTTCCATGGCGGCTTGCTTTCGCTATGACAAATTCCTGGGTCAGTCATTGAGTGTTTGCGGCATCAATCTCGAAAACCCATGCTTCTCTCATGGACAGTTGTATGTTCCTGTTCTCACCTTGGAAAACCATCAGCTTTATTTGTTTACGCGCCTGGTAATTAAACAAAAAATATCTTGTACCATAAAACGTTACAATAAAAATATCACCACATTTTTACTGAAGTGTACGAAAGAGAGCACTTAATTTTGTAAGTAATCGTCTTTTATAATTGAGAAATTAAATCAATGATCAAAGTGATCACTCTGGAATTCCTTTTATTATTTTTATTTTTGTTATTGGACTGCGCATGACCAATAACTTTTGACAATAACTGTCGGTGCAGCTAGTAAGTTAATATTTTTAATTCTACTAATGATTAAATATATAATTTCAATATTCATTGTGTAAATAATCTTTTAAAAACAAACTTTGAAAATTGTCATTTATTAATTACTGGATATTTTAGCATTTGTTTAAAATAGCATACAAAATACACAGTAAACATATAAAAGAGTAAACTAAAACAGTTTTTTAAACTAGCCAAATGAATGCTATAAGACATTCCGTGTTTTCCACAGTTTATAAAAAAATCAAATTTGTCTGGTACGACCCTATTTTAGCATAAAAATGTAAACAAAATATATTATCAAAATTGCTATCCAAATAGGATATTTGGAGTTGTCATTGGGGGGGGGGGGGAGGGGGACAGAACAGTTAAAAATCTTTCACTCTTCATATGCAGGAAAGAAAAAAAATCTTCGTTGTTTTTCTTTAATGCTATTTGTGTATTGATAATTTTTAAAACTTGAATTCGTGCAATTTTGCTTCTGTGTTTTTTTTACAAAAAACGATATATATATATATATATAATATATTTGCGATGATACTATTTAAATTTTTTTTTGAAAATAATTTTTATGTAAATTTTTCTGTCTAGCATATTTCAGAAAGCATCTTAATTTACAAGGCTTAGTTGAAATCACATTGGTAAAGCTGCTTCCTACTCCTAGTTTAAGTTAATTTTATATAAAACTTAATCTTTTCAAAAAAAAAAAAAAGTTCCACTTCCCATTTGATAGGTTATGGAGGTAAAACTTATAAAGTTACGGGGTTTCTTTTTTTTTTTTTTTTTTCAGTTTTAATTAAAAAAATTCCTATCTGTTAACCGGGAGGCGACAGCAAATTTCATTTATCAGACGATGAAATAAAAATAAAATTTCTCATTTTCCTTCATTTTCTCGAGGATGAAAGGATATATAAGAGAATGTAACCAATATGTATTTTTTGTCTGAAGCAATGGTTAAACTATTTAAAGGAGATCCAAAGTTCTAGTTAGAATCTTTACACCATAATATGTTGAAATTGAGTCATTTTTAAAATTTTCTCTTTATTAAATTATATAGCTACGAAAATGTACAAAGAGTGTATTTAACATCATCGCTCAGAGCGTGAGAAAAAATACAATAACTGAAACAATAAAAAGTATTGTTGTAGCATAAAAAAATAAAAGAACTGCATAGAAATAAAATTGATTTTAAATAAAATTTATTCTTCTGCTATACTTATTTACGGTAAAAAATATATGAATATAGATGTCGTGAAAAAGTAGTATTGTAAAAAATATCACTATGGCAACAACGATAAACAACAAAAAAGATTTTTATTTTTTAAAGGAAATTATTTTAGAGATACTCTACTCGATATATTTCAAAATCCGCTTGCGTTCACTTTCTGTAATTTTAAAAGTACTATTGTGTGTATCCTTCAGTTCCCAATCAAACAATTGAGATGTTCCATAAAATCAAGTTTATGAAGAAAAATATAAAGCATACTTTAATCTGTCTGCTGAGAAACAAAAATTCTACAATATGAATAAAAATAATTTTAATTCTTAATGAAACGGAATAACCTATTAATTCTCTTACATTTTTTTAAAAAAATCGAAACAAATAGGATTAGCTGCTGTGATTAAAAAAATCTCTTTCGAAAATTTTTTTATAATTGGCAATAGCATGAAAGAAATACCATTATGACAACAAAAAGTTTTTTTTTTTAAACAATTGACTATTTTTCTTGAGATATTCTTCAAAACATTTTCCCAACGTTATTTAAAGATACTATTGTGCAATTCTAAGTTAAACAATCCAAATATTCTAGAAAAATATGTTTAGGGAAAAAAACTCACAAGATACCTCTTTTATCTCTTTGGAAGTACCGAATTCTATAATTAATTTCTTTTAGGTAGAATATAGTAATTTATCATTTTACGTGGCTTTTTATTTATTTATTTTATTTTCATTGTAGAACACGCACTTGAAGCCGGTAAAACTTTTATAAAAAATTCAAACTAAAACAAACAATAATTAAGAAGCGGTGATTGAAATCTTTTTCTGCTTGATTTTAAGTTCTGTTTGATTTTAAGGAACAATTCGTGTTTTTATTATTCCATCCAACTGAAGAGTTATTGCCTCGTCACTCGACTTTTCTTATATAAAATAGATATGTGAATGTAGTTATAATTTCGTACATTCCTTGTGTAAGTGTATAAAACAGTGAGTATCCATTTAGCAGCTGCTTTTTTCTGTCCTCAAATAAAAATTGAGATTCGCACAAATTGCTCATCATTTTGGGATAATGCTAACTCCCCATTTCAATGGAAGGATTCGCGAAGCTGTTAGAGAGGGAGCGACAAAGGAGTGGTGATTCAGAACTACCTTTGTCCTCCATTCCAGATGCAGCTGTTTATTTGAGAGGAATTAACGTAACAGAAAATTCACTCATCCAAGTATGTCGTTCAAAATCCCACAATGTGTCTCCCTTCTGAAACCCTCTTCCGAATATGAAGCTACCCTTGGGAAATTTTGCAGGACAAAAACAAATCAAAAGGGCGTGCATAATAATTGAGCTTTTAAGCTTCCGAAACGTGCAGCATCGGATTACACAATAGGAAAGCAAGCAGCTGCTTAGGGGCCCCACGACTTTCGAGGAGGGGCTCCGAGGTTATTTGGGAAGAGTATGGGTGGTTTCTGGGAAATCTAATTTCATGCTTTCGTTTGATTTACGAAAAGATGTATTCAAACTTAAGTTAAAATAAAACCTCTTAAACTTCGAAGCATTTTTTTAAGATTGTTTTTATGTCTTCAACTCTGCTTGCGTATCATTGTATAAAATGTTTACAAATTTTTCTATTAATGTTTCCCACCTTGGTGACTGACTCACTCCTAAGTTAATATTTCATAGTATTTTATTCAAATGAATTAAATGAATGCTAAAAATATTTTTTAAAATTTTATTTAAAATAATTTTAAATTTCTTCATATGAGAGTTACTGCTTCCGAATCTTAATTTTGATAGTCAACTAAACCTCAACTAAATGTTTTCTTACTTCAATTAGTTTTAATATTTGTTACTTAAAAAAATTCTCACATAAAAAATTAAGCTATAACCAGTTTAAAGAGTTTTCTGACCTTAGAAGGTGAGGATGTAAAAAGGTAGCAACAAAACTGTATTGCGGAAGTGGCCTGTACATGGTTTAATGCTATCATGGATATATTACGAGACTTTCAACATAACTGTAATGAAGAGTTAACGAATTTCTGCAGTTAATATAATTTATTCCATGATTTAGAGTTAAATTAAAAAATATGTTTATAGTATTCGTTTTCATTTTTAGGTAATGTCATTATCTCTAATTTATAAGTACACTTGTATTATAATTTTTTTGTGAAGGCATCTAAATAAACAACAGGTTTTTTTCCACAAGTAGAAACAAAACTTTTCCCAGAATTTATTACAATTTTTACCACAATCTTTGTGTTTAAAAATGATTGTGAATACAATTGAATAGATACATAGAGTTAAGACGGAGAGAGGATGCAAATACTAAAAATGACATAGTTAAATTTTCACCACGCAAATGAAAATTATTTTTAAGTAAGTCATTAGCTATTGCTAATTTTATAATCCGAACTTTCTGAATTCAGAAATGTTTGATTGTTAAGAAAATGTTTTGAAATTTTTCACAAAGCATAAATATGAGCATCATTTTGACAACCGTAGCATAAGATATATTTTATATAAGGAAAGGCAAGATTTTTGCAAAAAATCAGTATTCGTTTGATTTCTTCGGGTTAAAGAAATTTCTTAGCTGCTCATTCTCCAGAAAGTTTTTTTTTATTATTATTTATTACTATGAAACATAAGTCCTAATATTCGTTCATCGTGTGAAACATCTTCAGTAGCTAATCTAACGTAATAATAATAAATTTGTTTTAGTGTCACAGTTTCACAAAAAAAATACTGGGGGTTAGTTAGTTTAGTTATATTAACGTCCCGTTGTAAAGCAACACTAGGGCTATTTTGGGACGGACCTCATAATTTTGAGCCACGATCAGATGACGAGGACGACACTTGAACTGGCACCCCATCTTCAAAACACACCACACCAGTGGGAGGACATGTGGCCTGACAGATGTAACGTGCGAGAGACCCCCCTCACACCATGGTTCTTCGCTGGAATCGAGTCTCGAACCTGAAACTCTTCGGTTCCGAAGCCGAGACCAGGTGATTCCGAGACCGAGATTATCGCGATTCTTCTTCATTAGATTTTGTTCCAGCCATCAAATCATTCACATAAAAAGAACTTTGAATTATTTTAGATAGTTTAGGACTTGATAAATTGAGAATCCAAGCCTATTTGATGTAAAATCTAGTATCTAAAATTGGAACGGATGAAGTTTCATAAGTTACTGTAGAAAGTTTGTATTCCTTAATAATGGAACCAGATGAATTTCTCCAAACTATTTTTTGCAAATTTTGATCTTCTGGATCAATTAAATTTTTTTTCTATACATTTGCTTTATATCTGAAGTGAAAGCACTTTTATTTAGTTTGAATATGACAGGAATGGTAAAAATATCTAGTTGCAATGTTTGTTCTACCCCTAAAACTGAATTAAAAGAATTAGACGGTTTGCAGGATCCATAAAACACAACTCTAAGTTTAGTTGTAATATTGTCTTTCTTTTGCACAACATGATGGGGAAGAAAGTATTCCGATTTAGAAGAATCAAATCTTTATCAGGTGACATATATCCCAATTCTTTATACTTACTCATAAAAACCTTGTATTCCATTTCAAATTCTGAGTCAAATTTAAACTTCTTTTCCATTGCTAGTAGCTTTTAAACAGCCGTTCTCTTTGTATCTCCTAATTTATTAATGTCCTTAAAAACAGATAACCTTACAACAAATCTAACAAATCGACCCTGATCGTTTATTCTGTAAGTCGATTTAAAATGATTTTCACAAAATTCTTCTTCTGACAAGAGAAATTTTTTTATCTGGTTACTCTTCTATTTGCCAAAAATTTTGTAATATAGGATCAATGTTGCAATCTTTTTCGATGGAAATTAAATGCGATTGCGTGTATGATGATGAAATAAAATCCCATCGAATCTGACCTGTGACAACACAACCAATCATTGTATTTAGCGCAATTGGTTGCCCTTCAGACCCGCTAATTTTTCTGTTTCGAAAGATTGAAAAAAAGCAGTCAGAATCTATAAAAGCATTAATTATCAAACATTCTTCGCTAAATCTTGACACAATTTTTAAATTTACTGATCCACGCTTGGTTCTTGCTTGAACCCCACTTAAGACACTCTAGCACTCTTTCTCTGTAAACCTAAAATATTTATTACATTTTCAGCTATAAAACTAGCTGTGGAAAGGAATGATATAAAAGAGTTGTTGAGAGACGTGCTAGAACTAATGGCCTTTGAGGTGCCACTGATTTATTGCATTCATTTCTCCCTCTTGACAGATATCGCCTTCAGTGGTTTACGGTTTGTTTATGATTATGTTTGGGATTTGAAACATGTGCAATATTGCTTTTAACATCTTCATACAACAATGAATTATGCTTTCTTTTCAGTTATGCATTTTAAATGATTATTTGGGCACTCCTTATGTTTATTTGAATTCAAACACAAAAAGCAAAGATAGTTTCGTTTTGTAAAATTCTTCCGAGCTTTCAAATCCACATTTCTAAATTTATTACCCTTAAGCAATTTTGCATTCCCAAACATTTCAAACAGTTATCTGTTTTATTTCTTTTTATATTTTTACATGCAGCAAACTTAGACTTAGTCGGAATTTTAGATTCAGATTCACTATAAACCATTAATTTAACGGATGAACATCTGATATTTAATAACTCCATTAATGCTTTCCTCGTAGGAAATTCAATTTCTGAAGTTTTCACGGTCCAAAGTCTTCTTGTTTCAGGATCTAATGGGGGATGGGTTCGCGGTGGCCTGGTGGTAAGGTCTCGGCTTCGGAACCGGAGGGGTTCAGGTTCGAGACTCGATTCCACCGAAGAACCGTCGTGTGAGGGGGTCTCTTGCACGCTAAATCTGTCAGGCCAAAAATCCTCCCCCTGGTGTGGTGTGGAGAGGGGGGTGCCAGTTCAGGTGTCGTCCTCGTCATCTGATCTTGGTTCAAAATTATGAGGTCCGTCCCAAAAAAGCCCTCGTGTTGCTTTAAACGGGACGTTAATATAACTAAACTAAACTAAACTTCAGAATCTAATTTTTGAAATAACAAATGAATCAGCCATGGATCTCTGCTTGAAGCCTCTGCTCCTAAAGATTTTCACCCTCTCAAAACCTCATCGCTTGTATCTACTATATTTCTCAAATTTGCTGAATTGGTTTGAGAGACGTCTTTTTGTTCTAGAAATATTTTAATCAATGCATGAGTAATTTTCTTCTTTTTATCATACCTGTCCATCAATTTTCCCCATGCTTCTTCATAGGAGACTCTGGACAATTGCATATATTTAATCAAAGAAGCTGGTTCATCAGACAGCAAATCCATTAAATATTGAAATTTTTGACTATTAGAGAAATTTGCGAATGAATTGTGAATACAAATAAATACTTAATGTTCATTCAATCATCAATTTTACTAGAAAACGCTTGTTTACTAAATTTTGGCCGACGAAAATTCGAATTAGATTGAGCTGAAGAATTCTGTATTTCAGCAGAAGTAGATTGAGATGCATTAAAAACATCAATTTTATTTGGAGATTTTAATTTCGATGAAAATTTCCAATTAATTTCAATTTTGATTTCAAATTCCTTGATTTAAGAATCCTCAGCAATTAATTCTGAATTCCGTCTTTCGAATTCTTTCAAAAGTTCTTCTAATCTCTCTGCAAACGAATCACTATTTCATTCTTTGATTCTAATTCGTCATTATTTTTCAGTCTAGTCAAGGTGACCTTAACCTTGCCTCTTGCAATTTTAATTTGCTTTATGTGTTCCTTATATTTTTTGATCATCTATGTTAAAACGAAATTAAAGAAAAAATCGTTTGCGAAACGAAACCGAAAGTAAAGAAAAATTAAGTTCTCTCGCAATTCAAAATAATTTCTTATTCATCAGATGATCTTCTCTTTAAATACATCAAAAATTAATTATCAATAATAAGAAGAAAAATGAAAGAAGCTTTTCTTTCTCATCTTTATATCTCGCTGTTGCCTCTAATTGCAACATTATTTATATTCATTATCATTTTTATTAGGTTACAGTATCATTTATATATTTATATATCATTTACATTTCAGGTAGGACAATAAATTTGCTGCCAAAATAATGTTTTTACAAATTTTATAAATTTCATTATCTACTCCACTTGTTGAAAGACTTAACATTCTTTTGCTTTTGATATCTGCAGGAAATGAATGAATTGCTTAAGATAAGATTCCATTGAAAATTATTTATTTACCTAACTACCATTTAGAAAACCATATTTATTATGGACATCATTTCTTACCTTCTGTCAAACATCTGAATTAAATATTTAAATGAATAAATTACCCGTCAAATATCTTAACTCTCTTTTAGTTAAAATATAATGCCTTTTTTCTGGTTTATGGTTTAACTATGAACTATAAGTTGTTACGAGTAATATATTAGGGCGCTTTCTATTAGCTAAATGTAAAAGTGCAATAGTTTATTCCTGATACACAGTAATATCAATCTGTTCATTTGTAGAAGAAAAATTGTTATATTCTCCTTTTACAAGAGGAGTTTTGATAATTTTGCACTTTTTAGACTATATTTAACTAATAATGAATCAATGCGTTACCTATATCAATATATTGATGATACATTACCTACAGGATTCCTTGATGTTTCTCTTTTTAAAGTCAAATTCAAAGCTTTTTTAAAAGTCTTTTTTATTTTTATCTGATTTTTCTAGAGACGGCATGTTATATATGGGATGAGAAACTGTCGGTTAGATGTCTGTTTTCACTTGTCTGAATGGTACGTAAACAGTGATAGAGCGAATTACCCCATTACGAGGGCAGTTCACACATCTCTGGGGGAAATGGGCACTTGAGTTGTGCGTGAAGTGAAACTAGTATGTGTTTGACATGCCGTCTGATAATTTATTTCACCTCAACTATTACTCATTTTCCCTCTCCCTTCGGGAAGGGTGGGAAGAGCTCTCTGGAGTCGTGGTTATTTATCACCTCTACATGATTCGGATCAACCATGAGGATAATTTTTTATATTGTATACTAGTTTTAGAACGAAATAACCACGATAAAACGTTTTTGCTTTAAAAAAAATATCAATAATTTTCTTTCCATAAAGGAAGCGCAGAAAAATGATTTCAAAACTCCGTATAAATAAATCCAAGATTCCGTATTTTAAAGGTTTACGTTCTTCTTCTTCTACTGCTTTATTTTCCCTTGCATTATATTCTGTGTTAGTGCAAAAAGGTAGCTGGGGGAAAAATAAAACAAGCGAGAGAAATTGAGAAAATTTCGAGTTTTGTTCATTAAGTTGATAACTGTGTAAATACTCATTATTGAAACAGAAAAATAGTTTGAAGATTAAAAAAAATATTTTATTCATGCAGTGCTAGAAAAAGAGTACACATGCAATATCACAATATTAGAAAATTGTCAATTCCCGTGCTTTTTTAGAAATTTTTATGAACGTGCAAGTATTAGGTAGACATTAAATCACGAGGAAGAAAGGATTGACCGCCAATACTTCATCTGAAATCAAAATGTTAATAGGAATAGGAAACATTATAAAGTTGTGAGATATTTCTGAAGAAAGCAAGTTAAATGAATATTATGCATTCAATGAAGAGTCTAACTGTTTAAAATATATTTAGGCTTTTCTCGGGGTTTATTTGATTCAGATACCATAAAAAATTTGAAAATATCGAGATATTAAATTAATATTTCGTTCTAATCAGAATTAAATAATAATTAACTAAGGAAATGGAATGGAGTGTAAGTAAAAGGTTGAAAAAATGGAACAAAGAGAAAAAAGTTATTGGAGTAATTCTCCCATAATAATGATAAGGGAATATATGTCACAGAAATAAACAGACCACTTTGTGCCTGAATTCGTGAGCCCTGTGATACTTCAAGAAGATGAGTTCCTGAGTTGACGGCTGGGATGGATAAATGAAAATTATATTTAAAATCTTCAAACTAACTGCAAATTTTTTAAAAAAAATATATAACTAATAATATGGAATTAAGTGGAGCAAGCAGGGTTTATAATTCCCGCCCTACTCTGAAATAAAGTATATTCAATGTTTGACTGAAAATATTTTAATTCAATGACGTCATAAATGAAATTATTAATTTAATATCTTTAATTTTTGTAATAAAATTTCAGTAAGAAAAGCATTCTGCCGTATTCGAACTTTTTATTTATCTATAAATTTATTTAAAATATTTTCCTACCAATATGAAACGAAAAGACCAAAATAGAGTACATATATGAAATTATGACAGAAAATTATTATTGACAAAAATGCCTTTTTAAAATTTCTTGAAAATAAGGGGGGAAAATCGTTTTTTAGACATGAAATTAGTAACAAAATATTATTATAAATTTTAAATAGAAATTGTCAAAGAAACGTTTTCGGGGTTTGCTTTAAAATGCATTTAAGTCAAAGTTAAAATGAGAAAATGTAAATAAATTATCTGAAGATTTTTATATGTACCTCAAAACGAAAAGTTAAAAGAGAAAACAAAATAAAAAGTATGAAAGTAGTAATAAAAGTATATTACGAAAATTCTTTTACAAATGTTTGTGTTTGATTATTATGCATTTATAAGAACCTCATTCTACTCTGATGTAAATTAAATTTCTTTTTTATTCGGTTTAGCCAAAGCGGTCCAAAAATTCTCATTATAATCGCTATCTATAATTACTATTTAAACTGTATTGTTGAATTGCGTTTTGATATATTATCTACAGTTTGCTTTTTTCAACTACCGCACTGTATACTCAGCAATCAAACTGCGCATTTGCTTCACATTTCAATCGTTATTTGTAAAAATAAAAACAAGTTTAAAAGTTCTTAATTTTTTAAAGATTGGTCTTTCATTTATCTGATTGAAATGAGCCATTTTGAAGTAAATCTTATTGTTATCATCACCGTTTTTTTACGATATGTCATTAATGTATACTTGAAACGACTATTAATTCATCTCTCTAACTCATGAATCTTTTCTACGTGTAAGGATTCTTTCGCAACAGGCTTTTGTTCAAATCCTTAAATATTAAAAGGAGGAAGTAAATTTTTACCAGATTGCTTTATCATATATAATATTTTTTTTTAATTGTTCCTGTGGGTAAGTAAAGATTATACATTTTAGTACTGATTGCACTTATTGTTCTTATGATACTGGCATGAGTGAAATAAATGACTCTTCAGTTTCTGACTAATTCCCATTGACACTGACTAATTCTCTTTTTGCAATTAATGATTCGTAAATGTAATGCTTTTCACAATTACTGTAGTATTTGAATCTTTATTTAAAATAACAAGCCAATTTTTATTAATAATTCATGTGCTCTGATATAACCAGGAGACCCAGAAAACCGAAAAAAACACCAGAGAATTTAAAAATTGACTTAAAAAAACCAGGAAAATTCAGGGAAAATTAAAAAATTTCATAAAAACCGGGAAAATCCAGGGAATATTAAGTTTCTCAGTTATTTTCTTCCCATCTAAAAATATGCTGATCTCTAAAGATTGCAAGAATAAAATTTTTGTAGTCATTGCTTCCAAAAACGAATAACTTTTTTTAATGTTTTTACATAATAGATTGCTTACTTTAATTATAATGGATTTGGTAATGCAATGAATCAATGGGAAGGCATATTGATTTATCATGAATGGTTTTATTATAAAAAAGTGTAAATCTTGCAAGTCGAATTTTCCAAATAAAACAATTTCAAAAATAATTTTGAATTTGATTGTTATACTCCTTAGCGAAATTGAAATTAATGACTCGATGAATGTTTATTAGATCCTTTCAATTTTAAACTGGCAGAATATACAACTGCTTTTTATAGAACAGTTTTATTTCATACAAAAAATTATGATTAAGCTTAATTATTTGTATAGATTTTTTAAAACCCATTTTGATTCAACTTGCTTTTCTGGAAATTTTGCTTATATCAAGATGTTTTTCTCTGATTTATTCTTTATTTAAATGGTTTACAATTATTTCTGAGTATTAATAAGCATTTTATGAAAAGAATTGAGAATGATTTCTTGAATATTTTGATTATAGAATTATTAATAAATTTTAAAAAAATTCTAATTATGTTTAAATTTATGACTAATTACTACAGAAGTGATAAAACTTTTCTTAATTGTTGCATTCTCACCTATATATGTTAGTTAACTATTGGGAAAAATAATTGGTTTGATAGTAATACTTTTTAATTTGTATCATTTAGCTCATTTTTCTGGCTTTCTTTTTTACGAAATTCTGTTTATTATAAAATGCAAAAAACTCAAATATATTTTACATAAATTAACTGACATTCTTTCTCTAACATTCTGTTCTCACAAATATAAACTTGACAGAATTCGGAATCAATTTTTAAAATACTGAAGATAGAAATTTTGAGAATAATGAAAGTAAAAACAATCAAATATCTTCCTCCTCAAAAAAAAAAAAAAAAAAAAAAAAAAAGACTTTTTCTTCAATTTTTTACCAGTTTCTCCATATCTTTTTCTCTCAGAAATGAATCGTGATATCCAAAATCGGAACTTTAATTCTACTGAATTAATTATGAGGACTCTTTAAAAAAATTATGAGTAGATATCGAAAATTGATGTTTTTAAAATGAGCGATTTATAAGAAAATTTTAAAAAAATGCTAACTTGCAGTTTCTAAACAGAAAAAATATTTTATAGTTTACGCCTAACCACAGCAAAATAAAACAAATTTTGCCGGAATCGTCGAAAAATATTTAATGAACTAATATCTGTCAAACATGGATGCCAGATATTAGAATTCCAACATGGCTTCGGGTGGCCATCGCCAATACGGCACTTCAGTAGATAAATAACCTTGTTTACCTGCGCAAAAAATGGAATCGTCCATCATAATACCAAACCCGCCAGCACTCCGAGAGAAGCGTTAGTGTCTGGGAGAAAGGGAGCGGGATGAGAGAGAGTTCTCCGAAGCTCTTCAGATGGTAGTTTGCCTTTAACAACCTGTAGCGTCAATAGTAAAAAGTTGTTTTTCCATATGGTTGGTAGCACGGCGTAAGAAGAAGAAGAAGGTATATTTTTATCTGCTATTTTTCAATTGGTATCAATTTATGAATTTACGATATTTTATTGAATTTCGAAAGTTTATCATCTAGTGCGTGGGTGCTACAATAGGACGCGGATTTGTGAGCCAGCGTGGGTTAAAAAAAATTTTTTTTTACACATTACAGATGCAAGGTTTTAATTAGCTTGGGATCTTTCAATTTATCCAGGTTTAATTTAATATAGCAGGAAAAGTTTAATGCGCTTTGTATTTTATGAGATAATATGTGGTTTCAATTGAAACAATTGAAAACTATTTTGTTATTTCAGGATTGAAATTGCGTTAGCATATTGTAGCGTCCTTATATGTTAAATTCGATTAGTCTGTTATTTTTTTTATTTTGGTCATTGGCTTAAATATTCTATTTTTATAAATAAAAGCTTTTTAGAAAATTATTTTTATTCCATTGAATTTCAGTCGGTACTTTGTTTCATTGTAATTGTACTCTTTCTTAACATTTACTGCTATTTAGTAGATTTAAAATATGCTGTAATTAGGTATTTTTTTCCGTATAAACCAAAAATTAAGACTTTTTTGTTTTGTAAATAACAACGAGTTACTTTTTATTAATTCCACATGTAAAAATATTATGTGCAAATCATTTTATTTCCTTTTAGCCAGCCTTTACTGACAAGGCGAATGTTTAAAGTTTATTCTTTCATTGTAATCTTTGGCTGAAATCTTTTATTTTTTAGAAATAATAGTGTATTAAATTCAAATTATGTGATTTCAAATCATTTCAATCAATAATTTTGTGCCAATTTTAATATTCAGTACCATGTATGATAATTTAAGCAATTATAAAATACAAATTGAATTGAAATTCTTAAATATAAAAATTTTAATATTGTATTATCTTTGCATTAAAAAGCTTAAATATGATCTAAAAATCTCTGTTAAAATCTAGAAATAAGTAAATCACTAAGTATAAATAACCTTTTAAGTTGAAAGGCTTGAAAAATTACTATGTCTTCTGCATATCAAATTATATACATGTGCAATAAGAAAGTTAATATGTACATAAAAATTTGAAACAAGCATATGTCTGGATTCTATTCTCTGTGTGTAACAATATAAGCATGTATAAAATTTAAATTCCTATATGTTTCTAATTATATGACTACTAAGACATGAAAATTGAAACCATTTTTGAGAAAAATACTTTTTTCTGTGTAGTCATTTTATATTAATGATTCACATTTTATATAAATCAGTAATATTTTAATTCCCCCTACTTTGTCCCTCTCCCCATTACTACTTATAAAGTTTAAAAGTCTGCTTAAAACATAAATATATTTATTAAATAATAAAATATTATCATTTATTAAATAATAAATCAAATCTACTGCTAGAAAAAAAATGTAGTCTATATAAGGATACTTGTAATGTATGCTTTGTAACGTTTTGAAAAGGCCTTGCAAGTCAGCATTAAACTAGACCCTACTTTTACTTAGGTGCAAACCTTGTTAATATAGTGAGATTTGTTCTTCATGTCTATGGTAAAATGTTAACATTTAATTAACTATCCAGGGCTTCACGTAAAAAATTCAGCCAATAAAAAATATTTTATCTTTTGCTTAAAATTCTTTAATAGGAAAAAAATATACAAGTTCTTTTTACTTTCATGAATTAAAGCAAGTAAATTTTTAAATATGCAAAAAATTACTATGATAAATATTTTTTTGAAATTGTTAACTGGAGAAACTAGCGAATGAATAACAAATCAAATCATTAAAAAAATATGTATAATCAAAATTTCATAGTCATTTCAAATTAATAAAAAAAATGAATGAATGGAGCCTCATTGTTTGAATGGAAAAAGTATCAGTTCTACAAATTCAGCATTGATATGTTGTAAAACCATTAAATGAATTATAGCACATAACATTTAGTTAAGAAAGTGGCTCCTTTCATCTTCTTTTTTATGCACTTATAAAATGAAGTATTATGAAAAGTAAATCAAAGTTAACACAGTTAAGGGTGTATGTATTATAGTTGGGCAATAGGGTTGGAGATTTACTATTTAATAATTTTTTTTTCAATTTCTAATTGCCAAAGAACTACTAATAAATAGTTTTCATCATTTTTTAAAAATAAGCTTATTGTCTATTACTTTTATTAATATTTAGTCTTTTATAACGAATATATATCTTGTTTGCAGCAATAAATGCAAATTATTCGAATAAACTATCTATATTTTGCAAATGAACTTTTTTTTCTGTGGTTTTAAAGGAATTAAAATAATTTCTAATTGACAGTTAAAGATTTAAAATCGGCAAATGCTGATTTTAAATATTATTTTATACGAGGCTCAAAAATTAATTAGCTTAATAATTTTCCTTATATTTTTAAATTTTATTTATATTTGATTGCTAATAGGACATGACTTACCAAAATCTTTTGATTTACATAATATACACTTGAGAAATCATTTTAATTTTCATGCAAATGTAGAATTTAAAAATTAAGATTTGAAACTAAGACTAAAATAAATGTTTGCTCTTTTAATTTAATAGCAGGTGCAGATATTCTAGAATAATAATATTAAAAGCTTACTTGAAAAAAAGAATTTTTCTAACTCTGCTTTAATAATTTTTCATAGAAACTATAATAATTCTAAATAAATTCTTAAACTTTTAGTAATTTATAACCCTTCTAAAATGCTAAAGTTATACAGACATAGGTCCAAAAATGTTAGCTGTTATAAAGATAGATGATATGGGTCAGATTTCATCGAAGAGTTTACACATAAATTTCTATGTCTAGATACATATGCTAGCTATAAAGTGTCTTATTGGATGAAATTTATTATTATAATTGTTGATAATTTTCTTTTTCAAAACAGTCAAAATAAAATAATAAATAACATATAATAAAATAATATAAAATAAAATAATATAATAATCAAAATAAAATAAAATAACAATAAAATATGGTTGTTCGATTCCCTAATAAATTCTTAGATATTAACAACTATCTTATTTGAGAAAATTTATTCCTCCTCTGATTGTTAGTTAAACTAAATTTGCAAATAAATAAATAAATAAAGTTAAATGTTATTTCCTTTTTCAGTATTCTAACATTTTAATGAATATCTTTTTCCGAACTAAATAATACTGTTGAAAAAAGCAAATAATATCTAACAATTATGAGCATAACTTCTACGTCCGCATAAGCAGGCATTGCTTTTTGGTTCATTTACCAATTATTCTTGCCAACTGCTGCAACGTTTAACAATCCTTCGCCATTCATTAGCTAAATTCGATTGTCGATGAACTAGAATGATTCTTACGACCACAGAGAAGAACTACTGTATATTCTTCTTTTCCTCTGTGGTTAGGACATAAGTGGCATGTTCAGAAGAAATCACAATACCGGGCGAGATATATGTTGTGAGCAGATCTGCTATATCGGCCAAGTTAGTTGATGAGCCATTCAAGTTAAAGATTCTGTAAAAGGGGTGAGTGGTGGCAGTGGGGGATTTTATAATTTTTCAACTCAATCAACATTTTCTTGATTCATTTTAATTCTTTATTTTAGTAATAGCATTCAAACAAATATATTAGTTTTTATTTATAATTTGATATTATTTAATGTTGCCTATTTTTCTTTCTGAATTTTTTTTTCTGAAAAAATGACCCATGTTAAAACCTGCCAAATTATATGAATGTATTCTCTTTATGGTGTCTGATCTTTTTATCGCTTATAAAATGCTAGTGAGTCCGGAGGTCAGTGTAAATGTTTTCCTCCAATTCAGAGTTGTATTGACTCTGTGGGAAAAATAAGTTCCTTTAATTAACTTGCATCGGTACTTCATAAAGAAAACTTCTTTTAGAGGTGTCGCTTGAATCTTCTTTCATTATCTTTGTTGGCCTAGAGTGGGAAAAATAGCTTCTTTTCAGGATTAATTTTGTGTATTCTTGGAAACAAGCGAGTTTGTTTTTAAATGACTTCAGCAGGCTGCTTCTTTATAGATCATTTATTTAACATATTGCAACCTTGTTATTGAATTATTTAAAATGTTTTTAGAACAAGTAATTTTTGTGCAAAAAATTTTAAACTCACAATATACTGGGAAATTATATATTAAATGTCCCGTGTACTTTCAAAAATGAATACACTAACTAGTTGAAGACTTTCAAAAGTAAGAATAAAGCAATAAACAGTACTAAACGAATGAGAATAACAGCAGGATCAATACATTATAAAAAACATTTTTTTAAATCCATTTTCCTTAGAAACAGGGAGCTAAAGAAATTGCTGCCTGTGACATTAAGAAACGAAAGAATCAGATTTCTTTAGAGGTAAAGAATCCCGTAGAAAGAGAAAGTGCTAAACTTGAATGTAAAGCTAAAGCTCTTGGTGTAAGTAAAGCATGCTTTAGCTCATCAGGGTGAGCAAGCCTGGACCTTTTCTTTTCTAACAGAATCTAATACATGGTGATAATACATTTATGAGAAAACTAAGAATTAAATAGCAAAATTTTCTAAAACGCAAGCAAACAAAGTTTTCTAAGCAAAATTTTTAAAATTTTCTTTCAAATTTTTTTTACAGCAAAGGATTAACATTTTAATAAAGTGACGGTGAATTTTTCTTTAATGCAGCTAACTTCAACGTTGCCAAATAATTTTAGATATGCAATGAAGGTGCTTTAGTAAAATTTTCATTAGAGACTAAGTACCTTCGTTTTACTGTTTGTGAAAAAATATTCATGAATTGTTGGTAAAATTCTATGCTTATGTTTGTATAAAACTGGATACTTCCTTGCCTAATTTAGTAAATTTCATCTAAACACATAATTCTATCATCAAAACTATATTAATGTTGTTTCTTATTTTGTTTTTATAGGTGTTTAAAGCGTTATTTTTTTCAAGATAGAAGTTGACTACTGAGCTTATAAAACAGTGAAGAAAAATTTCCCCTAGTGGTCATTCGCAGTTTGACGAAGAAAGTCTTTCAACTTATTTTGGAGGTATTTTGATTATTCTTGTTTTAAATTAAACATAATTGTTTGAAGAATCATCTCAAAAACATTACAATATCAGATTCAAAAATTTTACATCCAATTCTTAATATTTTTTGGAAAAAGCGGTTAATTAAAAAAATTATCATGAAGCAATAAGTTACGCTTACTATTTGAAACAAACTTCGTTGGAATGACAATTTTTTGCTCTCACTGACGATCGATAAATCCCCCTCCCCCGTCCAATAATCATTAGAAACGACATCACTGGCAAATACATTCAAAGATATTAAAAGCAACGCGAAACATTAAATAAAATTTGAAGTAGAAAATTATTTAAATTTGGTCTAGAATCTAGGAGCAGTGAATCTCCATTGCGATTACCTAAGTGCCGAATTTTGTGACTGTAAGTGCACTTATTTTGTGTCGAGTTTAGTTTAGTTATATTAACGTCCCGTTTAAAGCAACACGAGGGCTATTTTGGGACGGACCTCGTAATTTTGAACCACGGTCAGATGACGTTATTTTGTGTCGAAGCCACACGCCAGTGGCATACCTGCATAAAATGATTCCCAGGGCAAATTCCAAAACTGTGCCCCTCTTTCTTCCCCTCCCCCCTTTTTGTTATGTGATCTTCATTTTTTTTTTCTAAACTTTCATACCGAGGAGTGTGAAGATTGTAAATGCAATCGAATTTAAGTGACATAAAAAGGTTGTTTAATTTATATGATTTTAATAATGCAAGTAATATGTCGGTAATCTTTATATTTGGCCACCCATTAAATATAAAATGTATCATAAGAATATTTTTTTAAAAGTTTGGAAAACAAATTTCATAAAATCAGTCTAAAATTTTATGTAAATTTTACACTGGAAATTTTCTCCATCTTAAATTTAATAAATAAGGTCCGTATTAAAAAAAGCATGTTAATATGAGGAGAACTTTTTATACATTACGAAAATATACAAATCATTTATGATTTCTTTTTATACCATACTTGAAAAATATCATATATACAAATCTTCTAATCCATCTGAAAAGAATATATATACGGATAATGATGACAGTTAATGTACGAATAGCATTCTTTGCTTAAACTATTTGCATTCTATCTAGTTTCAGGAGTTTTGTCTGCATGATCTTTCATATTATTCAAAACAATAGCTGTAAAAATTCATCTAAATATTTGGTGACCGTCTCGAGTACTTCTTCTCTGGTTTTATTTTCTGAACACTAATTGGTACAGAGTTTAAAAAAAAATATCTTAACAACAAATGGAAAAAGAAAAAAAAATTATAGAGCACCTCTGTATTACGGAAGAAAAAAAATAATAAATAAAACGTAATAATTATTGGATTTTATGTGGCAAACTAAACACTGATTAGGTTATCACAGTTAATAAAAATTGCCAGGTTGATCATTTTTTTAAAATCGCTTTTGCACATCTCTTGCCGTATTTATTATCATAGGAATTGCGGTTTTCTAAATCCACTGCGTCGTTTCTTAGTTCTTTTAAAATATCTACCAAATTTGTTGCTTCTTTTACTCTTATTTGAAAAAAAACTTGAGAAAATTTTCTCGAACGAAAACAGTTCTTTCTTAAAAATTTATATCTACAAAATTTGCCTCCTCCGCCATCAGTTCTCGATTAGCAGTGTGAAATCAAACAGAAGTCAAACTAATATTTAGCCTTTCGAATGCTTTTCCATAAATTATTATGTACATCTAAAATCATTCTGCATTTTTAGAGAGAGATGAGATGTGCATCGTAGATGTTTTTGCCTATTGGACAGGTGTTCTTTCATGATAAGATCAAACATCAAAGTTAAAAAATTTCTTACATTAGCTTCATTGCCCAATTGCACTGGTTCTTTATGTGCTCTCAAAGCTTAATTTTTGAGTTGAAAAGTAATAAAAGCAGTGAAGTATTCTTAATATAATACTGTCACTTTTAACCCTTTGCACTCGATTTTTTTTTCATTCGTATTACCAGCAACTCGAAGCGATTTTAGTGAAAAGATCATATTCACTTGTAAGTTTGCTATACGCATTAAAAGAAAAGTCATCGTTGTATGTTATTTTTTTAATTCTTTATGAATACAAATGTTATGATATATAAAAAAACAAAAAATTACAAAATTATTACATTTTGTAATCGTCCAAAGTGTGATACCTCTCGAAGCAATTGCCAATATGTATTTATATGTACAAATGTATGCAATCTAAAATCTTGTTTGTCTCTTGCATTGTGTCCGTAGCGGAGCCCTCGAGTTCAAAGACCAATTTTAAATGGCTTCGCTCCGGAGCCCTCGAGTGCAAAGGGTTTTAACATAAAGAGGCTTATGCGCCGAAAGGTCTCCAATAGCAAGTGAATTTAAAATTGTCATCTCCTATTTATAATTTAGGTGAACTTAGGCAATTGGTAGCATAAATTGCTTGTGATAATTTCATTCTGGAAAGATTTACTAGCCTCAATAAGGGGATAAACGTTATAATTAGTTGTTTTCATCGTCCTCAAGTCAAAGGCGCGTTCAATATAATATCAGATTTAATAAATAAACAAAATAGGAAAAAAAATATCAGATTTTTCTCCAGTTTAGATTATAAAATATAAACTGATTAGCAATTTGCTATTAAATATTTTAGAGTAAAAGATTCTTTGCATGTTGCTACAAACAGTACTTTGCGCAAAAATTTAAAGTCATTGAGAAAATGCTATAGGAACTTGTTAGCAAGAAAACAATAATGGGAGGGGGGGATGAAGATCCACCACTTAGGCCCAATAAAGAAACAAAATCTTGAAAACAATATTGAAAATACAGGAAAACAGCAGATTAAAATATAAAAGATAGTTTTTGGCTCAAATAATAAACAAATAAAAAATCTGTAAAGCTTTTACACGACCCTATTTTCTTAGCTGTGTATATTTTTTGTTTAGCATTTTTATGCTGTTGATACCAAGTTTTTATTTTAAATTATTCATTTTCCATTCATTATTTTTCTTTTAAATAATAACTAGACAGCATTTTTAATATCTTAAGTACTTTTTGTATAAATGCACAAAAAGCACTTTTGTTTTATTATTCAATGAAACTTATTTTACTTCTCGGTATTTGTATTTGGCACGATTCACTGTTTATAAAATTAAGCTTTTTTTTAGTTCCCAGCCTGTGTCGTTTCTTGATGTAGTTCTTAAAAATTGATTGAAATAAAAATATTTCTGTAAAGGCTAACGATTTTCGATGACCATATCAATAATATTAAACTAGTCATACTGACAAATTTTGCTGAAAAGCGTCTTGTCAAAACCAAGAAAGTATTGTTTTATTCCTTGAGTGCATGGCTTTTTCTTATTTTTTAAAATCTGACGTGCAGTTTCAATAGTTGTATATAATTGAGGAAAATTACTCAAAGAATGTTTGAAGCATTTTTTTTTTTGCATAATTAAATTTTTTAATGTAATTAGAATGTAAATTTCAGTAACACAAATCACATTATAACAATTTTACAATACAATAAAAATCAAAATCCCTTTTTGCCAAAATATTTTTTTATAATATTCATACAGCAGTCATCTAGGAATTTTTTCCAAACTTGTAGTTTAAATCTTATTCTAGTAAGTTAAAGTCATATATCGGATCTTTTATTTCACGAATGCTTATGAAAAAGGATTTAAAAAGAATTTGAAGCGTTAAATGTGCTTTTTGGAACAGTCATGTGAACCTTATATATGAAAATAAAATTGCGTGGCCAAATGGCTAAACGATTCACTTTAGGGTTAAATTATAACACCAAAATAATAACGGAAGATTTTGATTGGCTAGTTATGTCCATTTGTTGGGATTGAATGGGGGAGGGGTCTCTGTCTAAATTTTACTTCCCAATGTCTCTCGAAAGGAAATGGGGCCGCGGTGGCCCGGTGGTAAAGTCTCGGCTTCGGAACCGGAGGGTTTCAGATTCGAGACTCGATTCCACCGAAGAACCGACGTGTGAGGGGGTCTGTTGCAAAATGTCCTTCCGTTGGTGTGGAGAGGGGTGTGCCAGTTCAGGTGTCGTCCTCGTCATCTGACCATGGTTCAAAATGACGAGGTCCGTCCCAAAATAGCCCTCGTGTTGCTTTGAACGGGACGTTAATATAATTAAACTAAACTAAAAACTCGAAAGGAAATGTAGCAGGCAGATGATCCTCAACGCCAGGAGCACTCATACAAAATAAAAATTGTCCAAATCGGGAAATTAGATATTTTATTTAGTAGATGTGATTGTAAATTGTCAAATTTTTTACTTACAGAGAATGCACAGTGAAGTAATGCTTTTGAAATATTTTTAGGAAATGGACGGTGATTGAGAAAAGGGCGCCATAGATTTGATACGAAATCCATATATGTGGCATTAATTTCATATAATATAAAAACTTACGAAATCGGTCTAGTATTTGTCACTGGAGGAATGATTCTTCGGGTTTGCCGTTTGTTTTAACTATGTAGAAAAGGAACGAAGAAATGTTCGTTAAAGACGGTTAGTTAGTTTATTAAATTAATTGCAACACTTGAATCTAATTAATTTTTTTCGTTTATTACGTTTGGCGTTGTAGACGTGTATAGTTTTATCCATAGTTGAAGGATTGAGGCATACAGGAGTTTGAGGTACTAAGTATTAAGATATCACACTTACGAACGGCATGCAACTCAGCAAAGTGGATAATATGTAGCAAGTTTTTGTAGCTGAATTTTCGATATTGCTAATTATAATCCTGAACAGTTGAAGTTTAGGAAAAACTGCATTGCACCAAAAATAGGCGAGGGAATTTTAGGTCTTTGAAGTGTGTATATATATATATATATATATATATATATATATAATATGAATCAATTTGTTCATTGTTGTTCATTCAAATTCAAAATTCAGTATCCATGATATCTGAAATTTTTACCATTAATATAGAAGATGTGTATTGAAGTACTAAAGGATAGACCGTTTGATCAGAGAATAAGAAAATCAGAGATATCAAATTTGATAACCGTTTGACCAGAGATATATTTTAGAAGGCAGGGAAATGTGCATTTCGATAAGGCATTTTTTTTTTTGAAATTTTTTTAAAAATGTTTAGAAATTAACTAGAATTTTGTCTTTTAAGTGTGGCCGATTTAATAGCCATGCTATGTTTTCTTGTGTTTGGGCAATTTTTTTAAATATATCTTTTTGCTTAGTTTCAAACATCCTGAAATTCAAACTTTTTTCTTCATTTCGTCAAATACTTATTGCTTGATTTTCTGCATTTGTTGTAAGCTAAGAAGTAAAGATTATACATATTATCCTTGCAGTTTACATAAGGAATCCAAAAAGAATATATAATTTGAATGAGATAATTCGGATACTTCATAGTGGCTGGTAGACAAATGAGTCCAGAAAAGTGATGTCAAATGTTAGGAAGAACTTTGCCTAATAACCTATTGTTAATGTTATTATTTAACTCTATGATTCAAGTAACTATTGTGGTTATTGCTTATTTTCAATTTTTGCATCTTATGTGTTGGATATTTCACAGAAATATGACAAATCTTATATATCCTTTTGTTTCTTTTGCAGGACAAATCCATATTGCTTTGCAGTCCCGGAGCCCCTGTTTTAGCTTATGATTGTTTCTCATTCTTCACTACATATTTTCTGAATAATTCATAGTTCCCTAAGACATTATGTTATTTTATGTTATTTATCAATGAAATTTTCCCATCTTCTTCATTTTACATTTTACTGGTACGATTTCGATCATCCTTTCTAAAGTTTTGACAAAGAGGACATTGTGAAAACAAATGGAATTCAAATTCTTGCCGCCTCTAGAGCATATGTCGGCCATAAGGATTGCTGAGCTTCTCATACAGCATGAGGATTTAGGATGGATGTTCGATAGAGATCTATCGATACCTTATCAAACTCGGGGTTTCAATAACATTCGACATAACTTATGGAAAGAAATAGAACGCGAAGTAAGGTTGAAATTGGCGAATCTTCCTAAATCTGTTTGTTTAAAAGTAGTCAAAATTATCCAGCCGATGCATTTCCAAGCTGTTATGTGGTTAAAAGATCATGATTCATTACCTCACAGAAAAGGCTTTTGTCTTAAATACAGGAAGTTGCTTTGCTGGAATGACGATGGATCAATCGACAGAGCTGAAACTGCTAAGAAGTTTATACAGGATGAATCACTAGATGTGCGCGATCGCTTCGTTATGGCCTGCAATTATTTACAAATAGAGGACATCCTTGCACTCTGGAATGTCGTCAGAATTATGAACCTAAATTGCACTTCCAGAAGGGGAATCAATGCAGCAGTAAGATTATGGGTGGATATGCTTCGGATTGGGTGTACCGAGCCTTCGAATGAAATGATAGAAACATATTTCTCTCTTGACAATTTAAAGCCAACCGACATACCCTTGAGATTAAGCTCTTATTTTCGTTATTTGTCACCGACACTCCGACATGATTATTTTACACCTCGTGGACTTCATCATCTGCATGAAGATGATTTTCGTCTGTGTATACCCCAAATGAATGAAGCAGAACGAACTAGATTGTTTAACTTTGAACCACTCGAAGCGATCAGCCATTATTTGGAATGGCCATTCGAATTTCTTTTCATAGAGGAGGCTAGAAAAATGTCATCTAAATTGAAGTTAGTAGATTATGTAGTCATCTTAGATGTCATACTCAAGCTTTTCATGCTATGTGGGGATGTATATGCAGACCTTATGAAAAAATTCTGGGCAAAGATTCCTGCATCAATAAAACGCCAAATCAGGAGAACCGAGCATTTTGATATTTATGACATAATTTTGAAATACCGGCAAAATAATTTTCGAGCTCTTCAAGAAATAATTGGATTAAATTATTCTTATTATTTAATGTAGTTATCTTAACACTTAGAAACTTCCTTTCTTAACCTAGAAGTTTTAGTTATTCTCAAGTCTGAAAGCCGAACTTTTCGATGTGAAAATGTTAAAATCAATTGCATCACTTTTAAAAAATTTAATAAATTGAAATTTTTCAGTGACTGTGATTAGTGTCATTTCTTTGCATATTATTTTTAATTATACATCATGATTTAGAATTGAAACAGTGAAATTGAAGTTCTTTATACAGGCATTATTCTAGAGAAAAATTTACAGATATTTATTATACATTTCTCCACCATCTTTTAAACATGGAACTATTTTTTCACAACACTCAGAAATACATAATTTTTCCTTGTTTTGTCATTTTATCTAATATTGTTGCAAAAATGGTTGTTCCTTCTCTGGCAACTCTGCCTCTGATTAGAAAAACATAGCCATTTGTATGCTCTTTCACAGATTAAACTTTTATTCTCAAGCTGAAATCGTTTTTCATGTGATCTCGGATAAATCGGTCAATCTTTAATTTTTCAGAATTTAAAGGACAACAACTTAGAGGCAATTTCGATACGAATAAATGTGAGCATTTTTCGAATATTTCAACAAGGCTTAAAAATATGGAATCTTGTTTCATGGTTAATTATTTATTCGTCCCTTAAAGTAAGCAATGGGTTCTACTATGAGATACTTTTGGTATCTTGTTTTCTTCTTACTTCTAATGAATAGGCTACATATTGGCTGAATATGGAGGTGTATTAATTGGCTGGTAACTAGCTGTCGAGTTATTGATGATGATGTCATGACAGTGTTTCCACGGAAAGGGGGTGCAGTAGCTTCTGAGGGTAAAGACCCCTAGATAGAACATAGGACAACTATGCCCGAACCGGGATGCCCAGATCACGGGGAAGACACGCTACCCCTATGCCAGAACGCCGACACTCGAGTTATTAGATTGCGAGAATAAAAAATATTTCTCCAGATCAATTATTTTCATATCCTTTCTTTAATCTCCCTTTCCTTTTACTAATACAAACCGTGTCATCTACTTAAAAAGACACTTTTTCAAATTTTTGCTCAGAAAGTTGCTGTAAAAATCTTACCGAATCATGAGAAAAGAGTGTTGGTTTTTGATACTTCGATGCCACGTATTATTGTAAATAGATGTTAATTTTTTAATCAGATTTGTATGCTTTCGAGTGTTATATCCTATAAAATATCACATCACTTTTGAAATCAGAATTCTATGCTAGCTTTAATTTCCTTATTCTTCTCACTATAGTTCACATTCATTTTCTTTAAATGATTTAGGATGAATATGTTTTTTAATTCTATTCCTTTGCCCATATGTAGTAATTACGATTTACATTCATGTGATTGTTTAATAAACATTTGAATAAAATGATGTAGAGATTTAGATGACATAGATTATATCTTAAAAACTTGACTATGATATTTAATTTACTCACAAAGTAACAAAACTGCGAATAAGAAAAAGCTTAAATTTTCTCTTTTATATGCATATTAATGAATATTCAACTAATAATCCAATACCATAAATGAAATCTTTTCCTATGTAAATTATCAAACGATTTAAATCATGGGTGCTTCTGATTGTGTGAATGCATTTTATGGTGACTAGTATGTGCGAAATAATGTATGGATACAATTTTAAATATGACTGGATGAATGTAGTTCATTCTTAAAATAATCGTGGTTCAGTGTATACATATGTATAAGCGAGTATAGATTAACATGTGTATTTATAACGTGTAAAAATATTAATATATGCGTTGGATTTGACAATGCTTCAAAATGAAAATTTATATAACTAAATAACGTCATATTGAAATTTGAAGCTTAAAAGTACTTGCTGAAATAAACTTAAATATCAAATTATGTATAAGAGATTTAATTGAAATCATTTGCAACATGTATTCCAGACAAACTAACTTGTAGCCAATGGCGTATAGTAATCAATTTTATTAAGAATGTGTTAAATAAATTTTTCTAGATAATTGTATTTGGTAAGAAACAGAAACAAGTCATATAATATCCTTGCAATAGTGATATTAACAGCAAGATTGTAATTTTATTTACAATAAGGAATAACATTGTTTAAATTTTTATCTTATTGTACGAAAAGCTGATATATTTATTAGTACGGGAATAAGACTTTTAGATGCATCTATATTTACAAGAAAATTTAATATAATATAAGCAAAATATTCTTAAATTACAAAAAAAGTATGCTTTATAGAGTATCTAAGTGGGAGGGAGAGAATCTATAGACATGATTTTAAAATTTAATCCCCCTCTATTAAAATAAATGGAAATGTTTTCTATGTAGTTAAAAAAGCAAGCAAGAAAAATGAATTATATTTAGCATGCATAGAAGTTAGTGAAGAACAAGGTTTGTACTTCGTAATATGGAAGCATTAACATATACGTCAGGTGTGAATTGTGAGTATTCAAAAAACCATAGCTGTGATATTAGACAAAGGAAATAATCCAGATGGTGCCAAGAAATTTTTATTATGTAATGAAGACGAGATTGTAACGGCTATCATATCAATCAGAGGATAATGTGAGAGTTTACCTTGTAAAATTCCTCTAAATGGGAGGAATTAGAATGTTGGGATACACCGCTTTTTTTAATTTAAATCCACTAAAAACACCAAACAGTACGCAAAGTATATCAATTCACGCAAGACCTTTTTGATTTAAAGTATAAGAAAATAAACTGTTTAGTATGAAAGTTACTTAAATCCTATCTGTATTGCGTTTTCATGTGAGAAATTTAGTATCTTTTATAATTTTTTAGTTTGAGATTCGAAAGAATCTATTTAACAAGCTAAGAGATACTTAGATAAAAATTCTAATTCCATAAAAATTTTTGCTCCATAAATTTTTAATTACAAATAAACACAATTTTAGTTGTTTAATTGATAACTTCTTTTTACACAACAAAAATAACGATATATTAAACTTTTTCGAAATTCCAGTTTTTACATTACATGAAATACACTAAGTGGAAAAAATTTTTGAAATAAAAAAAAATCAAAATAAAACTTTACAATTCTAAAAATATAGTACAAGGATTCGCATAAAAATGAAAAATATTCTCTTTGAAACACTGCTTGATAGAACAGAGTCAAGTAGATCTAAATTCTAAATTGCAATATGCTTGAAAATCAATTTCTCCAAATGCAAATCCAGTATAACAATCATGCAGCTGCTTGAAACGAAATGTTGATGGAACATTAATTAAATAATACTAAAAGATTTCATGCAATTCAAATGCACTTGGGAAAAAATGTTTTTCCCAAACATTTATATTTTAGATTTTCATAATACTTAAGAATTAATTTATATTTAGCTATCAGTTTTACTGATTTCAACAGGAGAAAAAAAAATCAAGTCATCATGAACATATCCAAAAATATTTTTTTCCTATGCATGAAAATTTAATTACCGATAAATTTATACCTGCACATTTCCTATAAAATCAAATTTTAAGTTCAAAACTCTAAGATCGCTCAAATAGCTAAATTATTTTAAAGCTTTTATAAATGGTTTCAAATACAAGAAATGCAAACCAATTGTAGGAGTGAAAATGAAAATTCCATACAAATGATAAATAAATGAAAACTATCTCCTGATAAACAGTTCAAATTTATAATAACAAATCTTCCGTTTGGGAATATCAGATTGAAATGTTGCTGTCTCCGCGCAAAAGTTCCTATCTTTTGCTGTCCATAGAATTATTTTCTTGTGCTATGATCTTAAGAAGGATACATCTATGGAGGAATATTTTCCATTCAATAATCTACTTTTTACACTACGGTTTAAAAAGACAAAGGTAAAATTTTCGTAAACTTGCTTTTAGTTATAACTGGCATCTACACTAAATCATTCCTCTAATTCGGGCAAACAACGGAGTTATAAACGAATTTGTCCTCTACACAAATATGTAATTCTATTACAATAATTTTTATGTCTATATTTTTAAATTTAAAATACAAGAACTTTAAAGGCATTCTAAACAAGTTTCAACAGGCAAGAAATTGCACACAGAAAAAATATTTAACTTGAAAAATAGCAGAATATAAAAGATTTATGATTTTATCAAGTGAAAATATACAATAGAATTATGAAATTTATTATTTAATAATCAGAATTTCTCAACACATCGCAGGATGAGAATGCTGCTAAATGTAATGGCAAATGCATCTATCACCTTGGTTGAATAATGTGGGAACTAAAGTAAGTCTCTTTCTCTGTGTTCGAAATTTATTCTTTCTCTTGAGAAAAAATAATAATTCTTCGACAACGACAACTTTGGTAACGACACTTTTTAAAGGTCATTAAAGGCTCTATGAAATTATAGACGTTTTTAAAGAGGTTCCCCAACATTATTTAGCATTTAATATATTTTATATTCAACAATAGTCTAAAAGCCACCATTTTTTGATATATTTATTCATAAAATTCTTTGCTCTTTCATCTTTTTAAGTATAATGTGCACTATTGACTGAAATTGCAATCACAGATCATTTATATAAATGCACGGAGCCATGTTTAATTCCTTGAGAAATTCAGAGTGCGAAAAGCTTTTAAATAGGCATATAAAATGATAATGCTCTAAACAACTGTTTGAATATTCGGCAAAGATCTGGCAAATGCCCCAATGGAAATAGGCGTGATTATGTGTAGTTAAACAATTTCAACGAAACAGTATATTAACATTGTGGGTAGTGGAAAGATTTCCTTTCGCCGAATCTCGGATGGATCAAGGCTTGGTAAGTGTATTTAATTTTTGTCAGGGATAATTTTATGAAAACAATAATGTAGAAATACCGAAATCTGGTTAGTGAAAGTAAAGAGTGAAGAATTTAAAAAATGTCCGTGGTTGATTGGTATGACTCGTCTAAGCAAATTGGAACTGTTATAAGTTTTGGATTCCTGTCACGACCAAAGTTAGGGATTGTCTTTTTAACTAAGGCCTCGGTTCAGAAATTCTGCGAAGGGCGCGATTGCCTGATGGCTTTGGAACCGGAGGGCTCCAGTCTTGAAACTCGATTCGATGCACGTTAAATTAGTAAAGACCATAACTTCTTTGGCTGCAGCTTCGGGGAAGTTGAGAGAAAGGAAACCAGATCAGGTGTCGTCCTCGACATCTGACGGCAATTTAAAATTACGAGGTTCTTTCCAAAATAACTCTAACGTTGCTTTAAAACGAGACGTTAATATAATTTATTTCTATCTAGGAGCAGTAAACATATCTGTTAGAGCCTATCCAGACGCAATAATAACAATTTCCCAATTATATGGAACAGATGACTGGAGGTTGGGATGGAATTTCAGTTTTGTTTACGATATAGAGCCACATACACTGATGGGAAAAAAAATCCCAACACTAGGAAGGAGCAGTGCTAGATAAACGAAATTTGAAAGGCGTGTTTATACACCTGAAAGATGACGTCGATTCAAATTTCGAGCTACGCGCGTAAGTGTGGCGCTAGTAGCGACACTATGAGCATGCAAATGAGGTTTGCTTTAAATAAGCGCTGTAAGGTTCGTGATCGTTATTTACCGTTGAGATTTGACGTAGTAGGTTAATGTTAGTCAAGGATGCCTCTGAGAAGACGAAGAAGCCATTATCAATAGCTCACTGAGTTTGAACGAGGTCGTGTTGTAGGGCTACGAGAAGGTGGGTTTTCTTTCCGCGATATTGCCGAAAGACTTGGCAGGAATGTATCCACTGTGCATGAGTATTGGCGGCAGGGAAGGTACTGCCTCAAGAAGACCAGGTTCCGGGAGGCCACGTGGTACTACTGAGAGGGAAGACAGTCGTATTCGGCTTATGGCTGTGGCTCATCGTACTGCGTCTGCAGCTGAAATTCGAGCTGCAGTTGGCTCCACAGAGACACAACGAACTGTTACAAATCGGTTACTTCAAGGACAGCTCCGAGCCAGACGCCCTGTACAGTGCATTCCACTGACTCCAAACCACTGCCGTTTGCGACGTGAGTGGTGTCAAACTAGAGCTCATTGGAGGACAGAGTGGAGATCTGTTGTGTTTTCTGATGAAAACCGGTTCTGCCTTGGTTGCAGTGATAGCCGTTTGTTGGTTAGAAGGAGGCCAGGTGAACGTCTGCTAGAGACCTGTCTGTGGCCTAGACACACAGGGCCTACTCCTGAAGTTATGGTTTGGGGAGCAATTTCGTATGACAGCAGGAGCACTCTTGTGGTTATCCCACGCACCCTGACTGCAAATTTGTACGTCAGTCTAGTGATACAACCTGTTGTGCTGCCATTCATGGACAGCATTCAATTGGGTGTTTTCCAACAGGAGAACACTCGCCCTCATACCACTGTTGTAACCCAACATGCTCTACAGAGTGTCGACATATTGCTTTGGCCTGCTAGATCACCAGATCTTTCTCCAATCGAGCACGTATGGGACATCAATGGACGACAACTCCAGCGTCATCCACAACCCTGCATTTACCGCCCATTGTGCAACAGGCATGGAACTCCATCCCACAAACTGATATCCGACACCTGTACGACACAATGCATGCACGTTTGCATGCTTTCATTCAAAATTCTAGCGGTTACACCGGTTACTAATTTACCAACATTTCACATTTGAAAGGCTCTTCTCGCCAATGGCTCTACCTGTGATCTTGAAACTTTAATCAATTAAATATGTTACCTAGACAAATGTATTCCTAACATTTCATTACTGTACAATAATTTTTTCTTGGTGTTGGGATTTTTTTTTCCATCAGTGTATAGTACTAGTTGGTCGTTGTTGAAGGTGTTAACTTAAAAGCTTTTCCTAAGTACTTTCTTAAGTTGGCAAAACAACTCGGTTTCAAATATTTCATATAAATCTCTCATTTTTATTTCGATAACCTTCAGAGAATATCGATTAATTAGTGTTCTGTTTCATTATGTCATTTTTCAAGAACAGAATTTTTGAAGCGTAATTTTTATGCATAAAATCCTGAATGCCACACCAAAGCTGCAATGCATGCGCTTTAAACTAGATATCACGATCACAACTTTATTATCATTTGAACTTATCTGAAACCTAACTATAAGAAATATTCGTTCTCATCCGACAACCATTATTGCTAATCGTTCTAAACAGACTGAACGATGAAATGAGCATAGTTAGTAGGCATTCCATAGAATAACATTCAACACTTATGCGACCGAATATATTCTGGCGTGCTTTGTTCATTCAAAAAAGGGGCGAATACACAAGTTACTGAGAAATATTTTTACTATAGTTTACATGTCGTTATTTATGACAAATAATTTATAATTTTATTCCTGTTATTACTATCAAGCGTGAGGCATTTAGCTGATTGGTACAGAATGAATAAATGGCGTTCATCTATAATAAGAAAATTTGACCTAAGCCCTACAGAAACGAGATAATTGTTTTGATCTAGTGCTTATAAGTTAAACTTCGTGCCTAAATAAACTTAGTATTCAAATGGCAATTACATTACATGATTACATTCCTCATTATGATAAGATTTAATACAAATTACAAAAACATTTTTCATCACCCGAACCAATTTTTTTGATTGACTGACTGTAATTGAATATATCTATATTTCGATTGCTGTACTTTAATAATGAATACATTGTTTCGAATTCAGAGAGATATTTAGGTGCTGCCGATCAGATTTTCAACACGGTTGATTTAATGTAACGGTTTCGGCAAGAAATTTCTAAAATCCGCTACATGATTCGATCACTATTTTGCTTATTGTTTTTTAATAAGAGATCGTATAGTAATAATTGCAGTGACACTGGGTATAATTATTTTCCATACTTTTCAGAAAATATTCCTAACAGTTTTTCAAAAGATCTTATTTGAAGCTGACAGTGATGAAATCATTTTATGAAAGTTTTTAAATCACTTGAAAGCTTCAAAAGCATGACGAATCACAGTCGTCCTTAATATTTGTTGACTCTTCTATAAAACTCAAGTTTTTAAATGTTTCGATATTCCATGCATCAAATTACATTATCTCTGTATTTTTCGGAATATGCGAATTCCTTACAAACCTTTGTGAGTTAAAATAATATAATATTTTTTCTATAGTTGTTCTCAGTTTTGAGAATGTTATTTCCAAATGGGGTATTTCCTTACCTCCCCCCCCCCAAAAAAAACAACAACAAAAATATTTTTTTTCTCGGACAAGCAAATATATTAATTTCCTAATTTCCCAACTTGTCTTGGTCGAAATAAATATATATCACCAGTTCTGTAATTAATGCTTCTTTCAACAAATATAATCGAGGATTTTCAAAATATGTACCGTCTTATTCAAAGTTATACAACATTTAACTTATTTTTTTTGTCATCGTCCGATTTATTGGAAACTATCATTAAATATACAATCAATATTACTCCAAGAGAAGAATCCGGCGAAAACTGTACTCGTCTTATTTTGAGACACACAGGAAACACAGACGAAATCTGATTAAAAATGTACTGAATAAGTGAAGTAAGTGTTCACATATGCGCAATTTCTACATCAAGTCCAACATGGATGAGAGATTCATCACGGAGTTGTATGATAGAAATGAATTCGCGCTAATCATTAACAAGTCCTATTACGCTCACCTTATAGGTTTACTGGGGTTTAAACACCTTTGATAGGAAAAATAATTTGAGGAACAACAAGCCGGGCTATAGAGAATGCATATTTCTAGTTCTAATAAGAGAGAGCATTGATTGATGAAGATTCTTTTTCAAGGGATAATCGCATTTTTTCCCACTATAAAATTCGTCATCATCCTTCAGAATTACGAGAACATTTTAAAAATTTTATTTTCTTTCACTAGATTCTTAAGGATCGCACCAAAATTTTGCTTTTAGAGAAAAACATAGGGACTTTCTAGTGTTTCGACAAATCATTGGGAAACCATGATCCGAATATAAGATTTCCGCCCTTTATTATTAAAATTAAAATGCTAAATATATTTGTTAGAGATTAAAAGTATGGATGTCAGATTTCAAACACGTATTACAGTAATTGCCTGTGTGGAGAACACGGATAGGATTAGTCGGCTGTACTAATCAAAATAGGAAGGTATAGATCTCATGTATCTAACTGCATATAAAATCTGCTTGTTCTAATGATGATCAATTTCGATGTCTAAGTGGTTCGAAGTAGAAGTTTTATTAAGACCAATCAATATGATAATCCTGATTCATTGAAAAGTCATCAGAACTTTCCGAAAAAGAATATGAAGTATGGATGAACGTTGATGTAATTCGGGAATTAAAAAAAAATGGAAGAGAAAGCTTGTCATTCACGTGTAAATCAAATAGATGAGACCTTACAGCATGATGACGATGATGAAGAGAAGCCAGAAGAGAAACAATTACCAGCCTAGTAACAGAAACTCTGCAAGCCTCTCGACCATTCAAAATATCACTTCAATACGATATTTATTCTTGTGCTAATCATATTTATATGAAAAGTTTATACAAGGAATACTTGATATCTCACAAGTTCCGATAACTTTTTTAAAAAGTTAAAAAATTAAATATATATGAATAACTTTCAATCTTATACATTGCATCGACTTTTCTGTTTCTAATTAAAACGAATGAATGATATGAAAGAGAATGTGAGGTCTTTTCATTTCTGCTGCTCTTGTATGCTTATAGACTTGTACTTGTATAGACTTTGAGTTGAACCCAAAGTGTTCACTACAAACAACGTCCGTTGCGTTGAAAGAAATGTAGAGTTAATTTTCATCTGAAACTATTGATGTTATTTACAAGAAAAAAAGAGCCGGCATAGCCTGGGAGGTAGATTGCTGGATTCACATCCCTTAGGTTGGGAGTTCAAACGCTACCAGTCGAAGACTCTCCGTGTGTCGTGGCGGCTGGCTTAAGTATAAATCTGTCGTGGTCATAAAGTACTCCATGTCGAGAGTAATACCACTGAGTGTACGGGTTCAGAAGTAATCGCTCTCTGTTCCAGTTGTAAATTACGATCTGTGGATGTATGAATGAAGTCCGCCCCTTAAAACGGGTTGTGGTGTGGCAATAGCTAACTAATTCTCTTGTTCCTAGATGGTACTACAGTAAGAAACAAGAAACACAAAAATTTCGGCTTAAATCGCTCACTCCTTAGTCAGCGGGTTTGTCAATGATATGTACTTTTAGAAACAAGAAAACAAAAAATAATAGATGTGGGGAAAGTTATTACTAACAATGAGTGCATACATATGATTTTGAATTAAAAAATGTAACGTGTAAAAACAGATTTTTCTTACATATATTCAGATTTATATTTGAAACTTATATATTACACTCGATTTATTTTTAAAATTTACTAGCCCTCTGTTTCCTTATGAGTTCCGAATATGTACAGCGTCCCTTGATCACTTATTTGTACTAGCGCTGTTGTCAGTGCGATACCGTTTGATCACCGGACCGCGATATGTGCTCATCTTATACATGGATATTGGTCGTTTGTTTCGTTCTGAGTTTGTTTAAATCCATAAAATAAACATAAAGACCGGTTTCGAAGTGGATACACTTCGCAATATTGGACAGAAAACACTAAGAGTGTGCGTGATAGAGATTTCAGCATACAAACTTTCGACGGTCAGTACTTAACATAGGTGCAATGCGCACACTTTTTCGGAGGGGTTCCACATGCAATGGCATTAATCGGGTGGAGAGGACTACCATAACGAATGAATAAAATAATTTATCAGTCTTTTCTTGTTATGATTGTTTCATTTAGTTACAATACCTTCATTTTATTACCCTATGTATACTATTGCCTTTTGAAAAACTAATTGATTTTTTGAGGAGAAAAAAAAATATTCCACTTAAGTATTAATATGCAAGAGGCCAAGTGAAGGGTTCCATCTCTTAGGCATAGCGTTAAGGTGGGTTCAGACGAGGCTTATTATTGTCCGCAATAGAAGATCACGCCTACTTTTGGAAAATCACGTGACCACAACGGGACAATGGCAAATGATTGTCCCGTGGGGACAAACATTGCCCGCGTTGTCTCAAGTGTTCACACGGGGACAATGCCGGGACAACAGCAGAGAGACAATGTTTGTGGACAATAAAAAGCCTCGTGTGAACCCACCTTTAAGGATGGTCACTGTCCCCAGTTATGATTATCAGTGTATAGGTTACGACAAGCACTATGGTAAACGCTGAGGCTGATAATATCCAGAGCTATTTACTGGTGTCCCTTTTTCGGCTCTATGGTGGGCAGTGCCATCCTTCCTCAACCTTCAGCTGTGTTTCATAGGTGGAGGAAAAAGAACATTCAAATCTGGGGATAACAAATTGAACTAAATAATTTTCCCGAATATATTTCCAAAATTAAATAATTTTGAACCTTTTTTTTTTTTTTTACTATCCATAAAGAATTTACAAATAACTGATCTTTCATTGGCTTGTCATTTTTTCTTGATGTAAAAGGAATCGCCGGTGAAGTTAAGTCTGCGAAAAAAATTCGCTGATCGAAGACAACTTCTAGAAATAAATATTAAAAATAAAATTTATTTTATTTGTCAACAGCATCGGTTACGTTTGAATTTCTACAAAGAAGTTACCTTCTGTGGAGAATTATTCAATGAGCCTGTTGTAAAGATAACTGAAGAATTAGGTTATCAAAGAGTGACCCATGTCCGGCTTTTTTCATTACGGACCGATGGTCATATCCTGAATACAAAATATATCATACCAACTTTTAGTTTCTCAAGATTACTTGAAAATATCAGGGCAGGATAAATTCTTCTTGTGCGGGTCTATATACAAAACCATTCCACTATTTCATGAGTCAACGCTTCGAACAAGCAATAACTTTTTGTTGTGGCACACATACCTGCTTCCATTGTTTGAAGGCAAGCATTAAAGAACCTATTTCAGTTTAAAGAGAAGTTTATTAACTGCAAGAGTGAACGCATTTCCCTTTTCGTGAAGCAGTTAGAAATAGGGAATATTACCAAGTAGCTGGAAAACTCATAAAATCCCGTGAATCCTCTATTTCGATGCCGTTGCTAAACCCACAACCAAAGCTTCATAACCTCACAGAAAACTGCCCATAAGTATCCCAGAATATAAATATTCGCAATAACGATTCCATTTGCAATTAACGATTGAAACCTTATGCAAGAAAACATGACTAGCTAGCTGGTTAGGCATGCATTACCATTGCAGCATCTTTGTAGAAAGATTATTGTTTTTTATTGATAAAATTTCTCTTTTAATTATTTATGTTTAATAATTATAGCTTTTTATTTCCCATAATAATAAATTAAATAAGAAAACTGTACTCATAAAATATTTAATGTATAATTATAGTGTTATATATAAATGAATTCAGAAATGTAAAAAATTGCACTCATTGTAAATTTATTTACTCAATAAAAATTTCCTTTGCATTGTTGATTCCAGTAGTTATGGGAAAAAAAATCGAAATTTCAAAGCACTTTAATCATAATTCGATACAAATTCCCAAAAAATTATCTGAATATCGACCATTACAATACTGTCTGAAAACATATAATACTTTGAGAATATAATTTTTTCCGGTCTACTTATTCGTTGGGAGAAACTTGAAACGATGAGTTTGGGATGCATAGCTACGAGAAGGTGGGTTTTCTTTCCGCGATATTGCTGAAAGACGGCAGGAATGTATCCACTGTGCATGAGTATTAGCGGCAGTGGTCAAGGGAAGGTACTGCCTTAAGAAGACCAGGTTCCGGGCGGCCACGTGGTACTACTGATAGGAAAGACCGTCGTATTCGGCGTATTGCTGTGGATAATCGTACTGCGCCTGAAGCTGAAATTCGAGCTGCAGTTTGACACCACAGCGACACAACGAACTGTTACAAATCGGTTACTTCAAGGACAGCTCCGAGCCAGACGCCCTCTACAGTGCATTCCACTGACTCCAAACCACTGCCGTTTGCGACATGAGTGGCGTCAAGCTAGAGCTCATTGGAGGACGGAGTGGAGATCTGTTGTGTTTTCTGATGAAAGCCGGTTCTACCTTGGTCGCAGTGATAGCCGTTTGTTAGTTAAAAGGAGGCCAAGTGAACGCCTGCTATTGACCTGTCTACGGCCTAGACACACAGGGTCTACTCCTGGAGTTATGGTTTGGGGAGCAATTTCGTATGACAGCAGGAGCACTCTCGTGTTTATCCCACGCACCCTGACTGCAAATTTGTACGTCAGTCTAGTGATACAACCTGTTGTGCTGCCATTCATGAACAGCATTCAAGGGAGTGTTTTCCAACAGGAGAACACTCGCCCTCATACCGCTGTTGTAACCCAACATGCTCTACAGAGTGTCGACATGTTGCCCTGGCCTGCTAGATCACCAGATCTTTCTCCAATCGAGCGCGTATGGGACATCAATGGACGACAACTCCAGCGTCATCCACAACCAGCATTAACCATAGCTGCATTGACCGTCCAAGTGCAACAGGCATGGAATTCAATCCCACAAACTGATATCCGACACCTGTACGACACAATGCATGCACGTTTGCATGCTTGCATTCCAAATTCTGGTGGTTACACTGGTTACTAATGTACCAACATTTCACATTTGAAATGGCTCTACCTGTGATCTTGAAACTTTAATCAATTAAATATGTTACCTTGACAAATGTATTCCTAAAATTTCATTACTGTACAATAATTTTTTCTTGGTGTTGGGATTCTTTTTTCCATCAGTGTATATATATATGTATGTATGTATTATTCTCAAGCTCCAGTGGTCCAGAAATTCATTTTGTGATATTCTACTACAGGAGCAGTACCTTTATGTATCTTCATCTTAAAAGTCGTCAAACAGAGGATTTATATAAACAAGACTTTACTTCAGTTTTGAATACTTTAATAGAATCAGCTTTCCATGATAAATGGAGTCAAACAACTTTTATTACTGATGACTCGGATGCTGAACTTTCTGCTTTTAAAAAAATTGGCCTGAAAGGTGGTATTACCTTTGTTTTTTTCATGTAGGTAGGATTGTTTGGAGATAGAATTTGTATTCTAAAAATGGAATCCCTAATAATTATTGGAGACAACTCAGTTTCACAAAAGAACGTGTACTGAGATATCAGCTTGTGAAGAATAAGCATGTGTTACTATAGTGAGCTACACTGGACTTCTTATTTCAGCTTTCGCATTACAGTAATCATACTTACAGAAAAATTGGAATAAAAAGAAATTATGGTGTCTTGCTTTTAAAGATGAAACCATGAGAAGTGACAACACCAATAACTCTCAGAAGAATACTCAAGGATGATGTTCTATCATGAGGAAAGGTATATAATGTTATTCCTTGATAGACTTCTGTTCAACTACATTGGAAAATTATAGCAGGAGATTGCAGGAATTTGCTTTTTCACGAAATGTGGCACAAAGGATTTTTCTTGAAAAAAATGAAGAGAAGAGCATTGGATTCAACCATTCCTATCAAATTAATGCTTATTAAAATGTGGAATTTAATGAACGTCCATTTTCTGTTCTATGTGGTAATGAAGTATACTTCGTTAATATTTTAAGTGCTTGCTGTTCTTGGAAAGGCTAGATAAGTTTTGCAAGCTTTATTTTGCTGTTTATTATTATCGCAATATTTATGATAAAAACTTTCATTCAGTTGATGCAAAATACTAGCTTCAAATAGCTTATTTGACGTTTTAAGAAAAATCTCCATCAATTGATATTTACCCACTGTTTCGATTGGATGCATGTACAGTTCCAACAATTTATAGGAATTGTGAATCTCTTGAAGGAATTCCTCTTTCACTTCTGAGTGCTACACTTCTTCAGATTATAGCAATCATTCATACAATGATAAAAAATTTATAAAAGGAAGAAAATCTTTAAAAAATTGATAAAATTATTTATTGATGGTCTAAAAAAATTTGATTTTTCTAAACAAGGTAAGAAATCCTTGTTGCATGTTTTATTTCTAAGCTGTTATTGTTAAATGACAACAACTTTTAAACGAAAGCTTTTCTGTAATATAAGCTATTAACAGAAGAATATTATTTATTATTTCAATATTTTTAAATAGTTTATTATAATAATAAATAAAGCAATGAAGATATTAAATAATAGCAAAGTATCTGATAATTTAAGTGGTTGAAATGATTTTTGATAGTTTAAATGCTAAGAATACTTAAAGGTTCAGTCTATTAAAAAATAGCATGGGGAGAGTGGGGATAAATTTATTTTTAACATTGCACTGTATAGAAACTCGCGTTTATATCATTAACTTTTTTTATTATTATTTTGAGCTATTTATTAAAACTAGTTTTTTTTTTACTGAAAATGCAAGGCAACGGTTTCTATAGTCGTTTGCAATATCTATATCAATAATTCAATAAATCAGCATTTTGTTTATGATAAACATGATTGAATTTATGCAGGATAGGCATTCGAATTCGGGCCAAATGGCTAATTTGTAAATCATTAGTAATAGGCATACATATTGCTTAGTACTGTTAAATTGGTCTAAATAATTACAATTATGATAATAATTACACTTTATGCAATTTGAGTAAAAAAATGCACTAATGAATAACTTTTAGATTTTTTCCTACTTTGCTCTGTGAGTCATATTTCAGTAATTAATATTTTAAGCAAAAGTTGTTATATCAATAATTTTTCTAAATCAATCATAAAAATTGATTGATTGATAAAAAAAGGATTATTATTATTAAAAAGTGCTTTTTTAGATCTTTTTGTCCACCACCTTAAAGAAAATATAGGAATTTTATTCTAATCAATGCCTTGAATTACTCCAAAGTTGATAATTAAATGAATATGTGTTTGCGTATATGAATGAATGTGTGATTGTGCGTGTGTAAGTTAGTGCTCTACTCACCAGACCATATAATCTAGATATACCACACTTGGTATGAACATATTTGCTTTGGAGGGTGAAAAAGTATACCTAGACAGTTTTTTTTGAAACTTTAATTAATTAAAAAGTAAGCTAACATTTGGAATTTTTCTGCGATAACTTCCGAAAATGTTACAGCACAAAACGTTTTTTAAATCCTCTAAAAAATGTCTTTTTTTCATTGATGACAATGTTTTAATATGTAAATTCAGTTTCTATTTTCAATGATTTTTAAAAAAATATTATAATCATATTTTCCAACAATTGATATCTCTCAAAATGAAAATAAAATTTCACTTTGACACAAAATAAAACTGAATAATTAAACTAATTCTTATTGTAAATCAAACCGAGGAAAGTGGGATATTCAGCACGTCTTTAAAAGGAAGCGTAATGTAATGGAGCAAATAAAAACTGTGATATTTTCCACATAATTCCATGAAAGTTTATTGCGAATCAAAGAGATAAATAATGCAATGAAGAAATAATCGTAAGGCTTCTATAATAATATGAGTCACATGACCATCGAAGTTTAAATATATTTGGTTGAGTAGTTATAAAGAGAGCAAAGCCCATTATTTAGTTGAAAATTTTAAAACGCATTACTCCTGGCGAGCCAAATGGTCGCCAAAGGCGGTTAGTAATAAATAAAGCAATTAAAATATTAAATAATAGCAAATTATCTGATAATTTAATTGTTAGAAATACTTTTTGATAGATTAAATGCGAAGTAAAGGTTCAGTCTATTGAAAAATAGTATGGGGAGGGTGGGGATAAGTTTATTTTTAACATTGCATTGTATAGCAACTCGTGTTTATAACATTATCTTTTTTTATATATAATTGTGAGCTATTTATTAAAATTAGTTTTTTTTACTGGAAAAATGAATGTTTAAGTGATAAAGAAATTCAATTAGTGCTTCGAAATGGATTTTTAAATTGCTCTCAACGCTATTTATATTCTGATATATTTATAAAACTTTAAGATATTCAAAACTAACAATAAAAGAAAATGTGCTGAGCAAGATTAAACTGGAATCACCAGAATAATCCAAAATCTTAGATTATCGATAAATGGAACAGAAAACGAATTTGTCAGTAGAACTTTAAACATAGCATTAAAATAAATGATGCATAGAAGTATAAGGATTTAAGTTTTTGTTGTTTTTGAATAATATATAAAATCCCTGTTAAATATCATTAAATTTTAAGGTGAGATGTGCCTTAAATTTACCAAAACACTTACTTCACCTACCCATTTATTTGCTTTGAAGTGAGAACACACATTTCAACACTGAAGGAGAAATATATGTGTATTATTTATCATAATTTAAGGATTATAAACAGTTTATTACTATGGAAGCTATTTACTTTTATGAAAGAAACATAAATTAATAGCTGATATCTGGATTTAAAATACATTTGTGCATAACTTTTATAATGTAAAAACTAATTTTGGATTATTTATATTGCATACAATCATTTTATTACTTCCCATTTCATGATTGATTGCCCTTGGTCTTTTATGCTTGTTGGATGATAAAGGATATAACATTTTTATCCTTTCTTTCAGCACTGTTAAATTAACTACTCTCATTCAATAAAAACAAATCCAAAAGAAATAGAAAATTCAAAAAATTAGTGAAGAATAGAGCAGAGTCCTATAGTTACACATTTTAAAATCATCTGCATTAAATTAAAAAAAAATTGCAATTGAAGAGAACATTGCACGGAAAGGAATTTAATATTGTTGAAAATTCTGAATTTTAATATGATACTATAATATTTCTTGTACGATAATTCTCTCAGAAGTTTCTTCTGAAAAGTGACTAATTTTCAGTTACTTATTAATTAAATAATATTTGTATTTAAAATATTAATGGTATTTTTTTTCTTTTAATAAAAAATTATTATACTAAGTGTGATTAAAATCGGCTTAGACATTTAGTATACTAAGGGACACAGATGTATAGACATGACTTTTATTTAAATAAAAATAACTTTTTGTAAATTTGCAACACAATAAAATACTTTTTTATTTAAGCAAAAGGAAAATATTCTAAAATTATTAAACTGAAAATTGTTATTAAAAATATAGATAGCAAACAACAATATATGCATAACAAAGATATACAGGGTGTCCCAAAAAGATTGAAACGCGCTTTAATTCTTTAATCGTTAGAGATAAGTAGGTGATGTAATTTGAAAAAATGTTCAAAATAAGATAGGCAAGAAGATTATATTAAGAAAAAAAATCCACCTATGAATTTTTAAAAGTTACACTTTTTAAATTTTTATACAACCCCTCTATGCAAATTTGGTCAGTTAGAAATTTTTTCCTTTCCATCCCAGAAGACCATTATAAAAAACTGCATAACTGTATCTTTAAAATTGAGTGAGTTATGCGTAATTGAAAATTGAACGCTGTTTTTAGTGACCATATACCAAAATGGAAATGTAAATTTGCAACAAATTATAAACACATAAATTTTTTATATTATTTACAAAACACATTTTTGCGTATTTACGGTAGATTCAAGATACAGTTTTAATCTTATCAGGGGCAAGTAATTTTATGCCATGTATTCTAAATTTACATTAGAAATTTTATAAGATTTCGTTGAAAATCAATAAAAGCCATTTGACAGATTTTTATAGCAAAATTTATAAAAAAGAAAAATACTGTTAAATTAGTCTGGTAGAATTTAAATTGTTTTCAAATTCATCACATTTTTGTCATGAATTCTAATATTTTAACAAATTAACTGCCAGACGACTTTTGCCTTTCATTTAACTGGAATTTAACCGCTTCTAATACGTGTATATTAAAGTTTTTTTTATTTTATTTTTAAGTTACATAAAGAAATCCAGACGATTATTTTTCAATTTACTTATTTAGTTCCAAAATTATTTCTTTCCTGTGCAACTTAACCAAGATTTCCTCGTGCATATCAAAATAAAGTTTAGAAATCATTCAGCGACATTGAGTTTCATATTGTCGAAGTAAAAATACTGTAACTAATTTTGCATTATGGTACTTTTAACAAATGACGAACTATTTGAACTAGCAATGGTTTATTCTATTTGCAATAGAAATAATGCAGAAACTGCTCGGGAATTTGGACGACGATATCCCTATTTGCCTGAAATTTCACGTATATTTGTTTATCGGATGATGAGAAGATTGAGAACTACCGGTTCATTTAATCCAAGACCTGCCCCTGGTAGAAATATCTTGTTCAATGAAGACCAAGAAATTGATATTATTGCATATTTTTCTTCCAACCCACGATCAAGCATTCGAAAAGCAAGTGCAATTACAGGATTACCTAGGACGTCAATCCATAGAATACTTGAAAAACACAATTGGCATCCATTTTGTATTCATGGACTTCAAGCACTCCATCTCTCTGATTTTAACCGACGTGTAGCATTCTCCAATTGGTTATTAATCCAACAGGACACAGATTCAAACTTTTTCAAGAACATTATTTGGACTGATGAATGTTTGTTTACGGAAAATGGACACATAAATGCACACAACGATCAATATTGGAATGATACAAAACCATTTTTTGTGCAAGAGATACATCACCAGAGAAAGTTTTCTGTGTCCGTATGGTGCGGAACGGAAAACTGATTGGTCCTGTGTTTTATGAAGGAACACTTACAGCTATAAAATATTTGCAACTTATTTTAGATGGCATAGTAACAGATACTTTGGAGACGACACCATTGTCATTAGTAAAAAAAAATGTATTTTCAACAAGACGGAGCGCCTGCACACAAGTCTATAAATGTAACAAACTGCCTCAACGAAAACTTTAATAAGCAGTGGATTGGTCTGAATGGACCCACAGAATGCCCCCCCCCCAGATCTCCTGATCTAACTCCACTCGATTTTTATTTTTGGGGTTGGCTTCGAACGCTAGTTTATAATACTCTCCCCCTGAATGTAACTGATCTTAAACAAAAGATAATTAATGCATGCAATAATATTACAGGAGGAGAACTCCAAAATATTTACAGAAGCATTATTAGAAGAGCCCAACTATGTATTGGTGTTGATGGAAAACATTTTGAGAATGCTTTATGATTCGTGTGTTTTTAAATGTAGGTTCGTTTTATTTATTATTATTTTTTTATGTTACACTTCTTACAATCTTATGTTGTCAAAACTGTTTAATTCCATCAATAAGGACTTCATTTAAATGCCATTTTGGATTTCTTTTACGCTTATTATCTTTTTTTGATCAAAGAATTTCTATTATCAATTTGGATATGGTCCCTATTTTCACCGACGAAAAGGTCTTTCAAGTGATATGGAAAAGTGACATAAGTCAAATTTTTTTCTGTGTTATTATTCAAAAAGTTTTAAAGATACAGTTATGCAGTTATTTTTAATGCTCTTCTGGGATGGAAAGAAAAAACTTTCTAATTGACCAAATTTGCATAGAGGGGTTGTATAAAAATTTAAAAAGTGTAACTTTTTAAAATTCATAGGTGGATTTTTTTTCTTAATGTAATCTTCCCTCCTATCTTATTTTGAACATTTTTTCAAATTACATCACCTACTTATCTCTAACGGTTAAAGAATTAAAGCGCGTTTCAATCTTTTTGGGACACCCTGTATAACATAATGTAAAGGATTAAGCCGAATCCATTCAGTTTATGCCATCCAGTTATAAGACGCATCAAATCCAAACTGTGCGAAAATGAAAACAAGCATTATATCACCGGAGGAATGAACTAATAATATTACCCGATTTTCCATACTTGAAATAGGGTAGGAAATGGAATATGCCACCAGGTCCGCAGATAAATGGGAATTTAATGTACATAAATTCGATAATTTTTTTGGATATGATTTATTTTCGTGAAGAAAGGGAAATATATTTTAATTTAAAGATTTCTCATTAAATTTATTTTCATATAAAGATTCAGAGACTTGTGGAAAATATAAGCTTTATAAATGATTTTGTTGCAATACATTATCAGAAATAAGAGTTTGAGAGAAGGATTTAAAAAATGAAAAGAAAAGAGACTAGTTGTAAGCGTTATTTAAATATGCGTTTTTATCTGCTTGATTATGCATCGGAATTTCTGAAGTTTTTTGTTTCAGTTTCAACAGAATTGATATCTTAATCTCCATGCATAAAATTGTGGATCTTGCGTAAGGCCGTGAACAATAGTTATGAAGTACGGATCTTTGTCTTGAATGTAGAATTTTTACTAAATCTATCTTGCGATTCCTGATGATTGTATCTGCGATTAATCTCAGACATTTACCAACAGTTATCTGTAAACGGATTTTGTGTTTTATACGAATTGTTTCCAGACATTTGAAACTAAAAATGAACCAAGAACTTTAATTATAGATGCAATATTACATACTAAATTACCTTTAATCAAATCCCTTCCTTTTTTATGTTATATTATTTTGAAAGTTTAAGCCAGCAGAAAGTCAACCGTACAGAGAATATTTCGAAATTTAATAGGTATCTACACTTTTGATATTAAATATGTGTACAAAATTTTATTTATCAAGTCCTCTTCGTTTTGTAGCTGTCATACAAGCTCATATTCAGACAGCCGGACAGACAGACTTTCTTTGCATATATTTCGCTAAAAATTTGATAGATATTTTCAAATTTGATGTAAAGACCGTATACCAAATTTCTGCACAGTTTCTTTTTAGTTCAAAGAATTTAAATTTTCTTCTTTTGTTTTTAGCCGAGTATGGAGAAAATTGTAATGCGAGCTGTGATAAAATATTTTTTATAAAAGGTTTATCTCCCAAGGATATTGGAATTGAGCTAAACACTGCACTGAGGAGATTTTCTCTCTTCATTTACAATTGTTAAAACATATATTACAGGCTTTAAAATTGGTCGTACAAGCACTCTGAATGCGGTGGTTTCCAGAAAACCAAAACAGTCATTACAGATGAAATTGTTAGAAAAGTGCACAAATCTATTTTGTATGATCGTCGATTGAAACTGACAGAGGTTTCTGAGTCTGCTGGTATTTCCAAAGAATAAGTACATCATATATCGATCGATATTTTGAGTAATGAGAATGTTGTCAGAATAAAATGAGGGACCCATTAGTTGACCTTGGATTATAAAGTGCAAAGCATCGGAAAAATGTTTGAGCTACACAATTCAAACCAAACTGATTTTTTGGTCTAAACATGGATCTATCATTTTACTCCAGAAACTAAACTGCAATTAAAACAGTGGACAGCGAAGGATGAATCAGCATAAAAATAAATAAATAAAAGCAAAGGGGGTGCCATCTTTTGGAAACGTTATGGAAACAGAATTTTGGGGAGCTAAAGGAATTTTATTATTACATTATCTAGAAAAAGGTTGCACCATCAAAGCTGAATACTATTTTCATCTTTTGGATTAATTACATTCCAAAATCAAAGAAAAAAGGCCAGATTTAGCCAAAAAGAAAGTCTTGTTTCACCAGAGGAGTGTTCTTGTTTACAAAGCTGTCATTGTGTTGCTAAAACTATATGAAATCTTGACATTATTTTTCATGCACCCTATTCTCTAGATCTGGCCCGCTCGGACTACAGCCTTATTCTAATACCCAAGTCGTCTCAGCTACGAATGCCTATTTTGAGGTGGGGCCGCGGTGGCCTGGTGTTAAAGTCTCGACTTCGGAATCGAAGGGTTTCAGGTTCGAGACTCGATTCCACCGAAGATCCGTCGTGTGAGGGGGTCTGTTGCACGTTAAATCTGTCAGGCCAAACGTCCTCCCGCTGGTGTGGCGTGGTGTGGAGAGGGGGGTGCCAGTTCAGGTGTCGTCCTCGTCATCTGACCGTGGTTCAAAATTATGAGGTCCGTCCCAAAATAGCCCTCGTGTTGCTTTGAAACGGGACGTTAATATAACTAAACAAAACTAAAATAAACTATTTTGAGGCCTCAGAAGAAAGCTCTTCTGAGGCCTTCTGAGGAAAGCTCAGAGAGGGGTTCCAAGCATTGCTGCACCGCTGGAGCAAAAGTATATCTTTGAAAGAGGGCTACGTTGAAAGTTAAAGCAATCACTACAAATATTTTTTTTTAACTCTCCTTGTTTTGACCGGAAACTTTTCTACCCACCCTATTAGAAAATAGATCAAAGAAGAAATTCTTTTTAAAATAATTATTTATTAAAGCAAAACGAAAAATGTTTAATGAAAATGATAGTTAAAGGAACTTCCAATTAAAAATATAAGACTTGACGGATGGAAGTCCCGCGAGTTTTCAGCACTCCATTAAAGAAGTAGTAAAAAGTAAAGAGAATTATATAGCCATAACCAGTTCAAACGAAGTTCCTCACAACATAATAACAGAGAATTTTAATACAGATCTGCTGATCAAAATCCTATTTCTGAAAAGCTAGGGTCTTTTCTGAAAATAGTGAGAAGGAAAACATACTTGAACATTTTCGGTTCATTTTAGAAAAAGGCAGATAGTATATCGATTATTTTCTTTGGATGTTTCAGAATTTAACAGTATTTATGGATATAAATTAAACATCAAATTTGATTTTCTTGTCTTTTCATACTACTTCCCTTTTGCAACTTCTGTTTATTAAGAATTATATTTTATTCACTCCTGCAAAATCAAGATTATACAACACCGAACAGATTTCCATTAAACTTGGAGGGGGAAGGGAATCACGGTTTTGTAGCTCTGTGCCATTTCGTATTCATTGTCTCCATATTAATATTGATTAGATATCCGCTTCTACTGAAGTTAGTGACAAATTAGGGGGGGTGGAGCATTATTCTTGTTCACAAACCACAAGGGGAATATATATATATATATATATATATATATATATATATATATATATATAATCATAAAATTATTAAAACAATCAAAATCCATTTCTTGATCAACAAAATTAAAATGAAACTAACTAGGTCGAAATCGAAATTAAAACTCAATTCAGAATTACACGCAAAAGTTCCCAAAATGAAAGGTAAATGAATAATAACCAAATAATGAAATAAATCTACAATACTATATTCAAAGAGTTATTTAAACGAAATAGAAGTAACTACGGCCACGAAACCAAACCGGAACCGGAACTAAAAATCATTACTGATTAAACAAGTTATAAGAATTAAAAGTTTTTAAATCAATCATTGTATTTAGAGAGCGCAAATGCAGCTACAACTAAAATGCAAATGAATATAAATTAATTAACAAAATAAGATAACCTAATCAAAATAATCAATAGAAAAATCAATAGAAAAAAATAGTCAGTAAACAATAGTCAATAAAAAAGGAATCCGGCCTGAAAACTTCGTCAGGAGCCACTTTCAAGCAAGGATTCTTAATCAGGGATTTTTTCTGTGAGGCGTCGATGGACAATTTATGTTTAGTTGCACGGTGGTCTTGTTGTTGATAAGGAATCTCGGATACTAGCGGACAGGTCAGCGAGCTAATTTTCTTAATTTTGTCATTAATTATGATCTTTCTTATGTGGTTTTACCTTTTGTATATATATTTGTTTCATTTGTTGATGTTTTTGATGTTTTGCTTTGTTTTTGTCTTTTGCTGTTGAAATTGGTATGTCTCTTTTGCTTTCATCTTCCGGGGATTTTCGGGCCACGAGGCGTCAGTACTTTTGGCCATTGTCCATCGACGCCTCACAGAAAAAATCCCTGATTAAGAATGCTTGAAAGTGGCTCCTGACGAAGTTTTCAGGCCGGATTCCTTTTTTATTGACTATTGTTTACTGACTATTTTTTTCTATTGATTTTTCTATTGATTATTTTGATTAGGTTATCTTATTTTGTTAATTTATATATATATATATATATATATATATATATATATATATATATATATAAAGTGTTAGGAAAATCAATAGCAAGTCCTTTATTCTTAATTACTAGAAATTTCTAAACTTTTTTTATTGTTATTCATATTAGTTTTTTTCTTTCCTGTCTTTTGTTTGCTGGTTCAAACATATTGTTTACATTTCAACTAAAGTTGTTTATGTATGAGATTCAAGAAATGCCTATTTGCTTTATAATTTCTGTTCTATTTTCACTTAAATAAGTTTGAAATTTCTTTTTCTAGCCCATTTTAAGTAGTTTAAACTGTAATATATCAAATCAGTTAAAAGATTTTGTAGAATTTCACGAAAAATTTTCTAAATGATTTTATAAGATATATTTTTAAAACATTTATTTTTTATATGTTTGAGGGTGCCTTTTGCATCGAGGAGGCATGTGCATTTAATACTTAATGTAGAATTATTCTATTAAAAGACAATATTGCATTTGTTTTCAATCATGCAGTTTGTGCATTCTAGGACAGACTTTAAAGTTACCAAAGAATAGTTAGCAAAACTGTCCTATGTAGAGTAAATTATGAGCACCTGAACAAAACCTCAATATTTCTTGGTGAGTATTTCTGAAAATATTATTATACGAAAATAATTTATACATTACATTAACTTAAAATTCCAAAAATAATAGTTTTAATTATTTGAATTTAGTTGAGGAATTTTCCTTCAACTTAGGAAAATTTTTAAAAATATGTTTAATGAATAACGTATTAATGATTTTTTTTCTTTTTCAGTAGTAGTTTTTACCTTTAAAATCTTCCTAGTACTGCTTTGTTTCATCTAGTCTTTAATTCTCTTGTTTTTATCATGTTTAGATTTTCTCCCTCTGCATGACATTAAGCATAAGTTAATTTCTATTTCACAGGATTGGAGTTGACATGCTATGTTTTTTAATTGTACCTTAAATATTTAGACGATTTTACATCTTATACATTAACTATATTACATTAACTATTGGTATTTTTATCTGTATATTTCATAAGAAATAGCTTTTCTTTTCATATTATAAAGTATTTGTAGCTACTTATTTGTGATAAAACTATATTTTCTTTTTTTAAATTATACTTTCCTTCTTTTAAGAAATACAAATAGTATAATTTTCATTTGATGCATATGCGCTTTTAATTGCTAAAAATAGTTTTATAAATCAAATCACTTTTTTCGGCAAAAGTATAAAATTTTACACATACTTTACAACTTAATGGATGCTAGTGAACATTATGAACTATTATGAACATGTGATAATAATAAAACACATATTTCAGAATCTTATTTGGCATGCGATATATTTTTTTGTATAAATAAATAATTCGGCTGGTTTCTAAAATTATATTTCTAAATTAAAACTAAAATAAATCAAAATATATTAAAAAAAATATATAGCTGCAATTCAGGAGCAATCCCGAATAAATTTCGCCACAGCACAAGTCTAATTGCCAAATGTGGGGATACATTGCCAAAAAATTTTCACATGATATCAATCAGACCAATCAAAGTCCTCTGTCATACTGCGCAAGTGTACTGCATTTTTGCGCTTTTCTCAAACTTTCTACCAATAGCGTTTTGTCTTTAGAGCTACATAACAGTAAATACAAGCAGTAATTGCGGTTTTGATGGCCTGTAAATGTCTTAATTGTTTATAATCATTTATTTTTAACAATCTCAATCAATGTCAGCCACTTCTTACGCCTTAACATTTAACACCACCCCACACCTCCGTTTTTAGAGCTCATGTGGCCCCTTTCCGGTTTGGTATAGATGTAGATGGACTTTATTAACAAAAAAAAGTACGCAACAATGAATTTGAATGATACAGAAAAATGACAAAATACATGAAAATACAACATAACAAGTGATGATAAATGCTAGACTGAACTTCTTGAGTACAGGAAACTGGATGAATGAGCATAGTAATATACAGTATGAATGGAAAAAAGAGTTAAAAATATTGAGAGGGGATGAAAAACAAGTTATGGATAAAGTACGAGTACAAAACCCCAAGATATTATTTATTTCAGGTAAGCTATTTTTAACTTATTTCGCGTGCCGGCACAGGTTTAAATGCTCATGTACATGGCGAATACTTAGACAAAGCTTTCGCGAATGAAATATGGATTTCTCGTATATTTTAAGTAAATTATTCATTATGTTATTAATTTTGATTAATTAGATGGGGGAAAAGAAACATCGGGTAATGGCATTCAATTGTGGAACATTATTTTGGGTCGTTTTATTTGAATTTTGTTCGGTTTTTTTTTTTTTGAGTTGCCTTGCATTTAATTTTTTTAAAAGAGAATATTCTGAAAATAAAATTTTCATTATGTTTTTGAGTAACTATAGTTCTACTTTAGGTGAATAATTGATTACTAGTTTAATATTTATTTTTGGTTTATTGCATGGAAGGAGAAAAAGAACTTTCCCAGGATGCAGAAGTTTTATTCAGTGACAACATGACGTTAATAAATGTGACATTTTTATGTAAGAATTCTTCGCAATAAGAGTTAATTTTGTAAATTTTAAAGCTTATTTCATTCTGTTGAACGAGTAAGAGGTAAAAACCACAAAAGCTAAATCACTGAGTAAAACCCATTTCATGGTCAACAAAAATTAAAACGAAACCAACTAAGCCGAAATCGAAATTAAAACTCAATTCGAAATTAAACGCTAAAAGTTCACAAAATGAAATAGAACCAATTAATAAAACAAATACAAATTAATATAATCAATAAAATTATGTAAACGAAACAAAAACAACACTAATTACGGAAATGAAACTGAAATTGGAATCGGAGCTAAAAATTATTACGGTTTCAAACAAGTTTAAGAATTAATTTTTTTTGTGTTTTTAAAAAGTCAATCATTGTATTTGGTGAGCACAAATGCAGCTACAACTAAAATACAAATGACTCTAAATTAATTAACAAAATAAGCCAAGCAAAAAGGAACATAACCGAATCAAAACTATAACCTATGCCTCACAGAAAAAATCTCTTATTTTGAATCCTTGCCTGGGAGTGACCCTTGATGATGTTTTCAGGCCGGATTCTTTTTTATTGGTTATAGTTTTGATTCGGTTATGTTCCTTTTTGATTGGCTTATTTTGTTAATTAGTATATATATATATATATATATATATATATATATATATATATATAAACTTACCAAAGATAAATTACCAGGTATTAGAAATTAAAATAATAATGAAAATTTAAAATAATTTATTTCTCTTGATTTTATGAAATATATATTTTCACTGGAAACAAATTTTTTGTGCATTTTAATCATTTATTTTTATTTCATAAATAGTTCAGTTATTTTCATCCTTTTGAATATTATTTTGCAAATATCAAGACATGTCAAAGAAATTTCTTTATTACTGCTTTGTTATACAAAGACCATTTTTTTTTTTTTTTTAGAAATTTTTCAAGTGTATTGTGAAGGATTGCAAGCCTTGATTAATATGCGAAAATCAAAAAAACATTGTCATGCGAACATCAAAAATTCTGTTTAACAAAGGAATATCCAAGGTAGAATAGGCTGGAATAGTCTGGGAAAGTGCTTTGGTTACTACAACTACTACCACCAGGGGGCACAAAAGTGGGGTGAAAATTAACTGCATTTAAGAGAAAGATTTTTGGAAATCATTCCTCATGTATATAAAAAATAAAACAAAGATTTTTTTCTCTCGTTTTAATATACTGATAGATTAGTTAATTTCAGAATTTGCAAAACCCAAAGCTTGATTGAAATTCCCTTCTCAGTTTCTTTCTTGACAATCAAGTTATGAGCATTTGAATATATTATTTTGTTTAAAAATTAAAGAAAATTATATAGCTATAATATAAATGAATCATGAATAATATTTGTTTAACTGAATTTCCTAGTCCTTGTATTTAAAATACATAAAAAAAATCAACTAGATATAGAATATGATATAAATAAATTGATTACTATATATTTTTATTCCCTGAACATTTTCTATAAGTCAGCAAAATGCAGTTGATGTTTTGAAAAAGCTACTACTTAGCATAGAATTTCTCTAAACAAGATTGAATGGTAAAACCCAGAAATTAATTTAGCTAATATATTAAAAGTGTCAAATGTAGAATCTATAAACAATAAAAAATTTGCTGTAATAAGAGGCTTAGAAGTAATAGAAAAAACAATTATTCAGATATTTTGACCTTTTCTGGAGGTGCAGTTGAATTCATTTTGTTTCAAGCTCAAAACACAGAACCATGATGAGATAAATGTTGAATTAAAAAAAATCATCTTTTATATAACAATTAGAGCTGCACTTGTAAATGAGTTTTGCCTTGAAAATATAGCTCTGTCTTTGAAAATAATTCAGTTAAAAAAGTTTTTATAACCAAAAAGAAAATTTATTATATAGTATTGTTTAATTGCTATTCATAAATGCTTAACTTAGCTACATTTGAATCACATAAGCTCATTCATCTCCAAAATGGAAATAAAAGGTAAGCATTTCTTAAAGATTGAAAATATTTTCAATTACTGAAGTTGAGTGCCATAAGCTTGCCTTTACTTTTTACAGTGCAACATTTTAATTTTGTCTTGATTTTATTCTGGAGTAATATATTTGAATTTTTAATAAACTGAATTCTGTAAATTTCTTCATTATTCAACATAAAAAGTAAACTTTAATCATTATTCTATTCACATTTTTAATATGTTCAGTGGTTATGATACTGCTTACTGAAGTCTTAATGAAAAAAGAATCATAATGTATCGTTTCATACATTCATAATGTATTTTTTCTTCAATGATGCACTTCAGAAGTTCTTAAAATTGCTTATGCTATTAACCTTTTTTTAACCCATATTTAAGCAAAAAGGAATAAGAATCAATACTTTCAAAATTTTATTTACATTATTATAAATTTTATATTACCAGGTTTCGATTCTAATTTAATGCAAAACTTTATTACCTAACACTTGAATTGGATTTCTAATTTCTATGATTTTTTCAAATTTATTTTATAACTCTACATTCTTTCAAGTTATAGTCTTCAAAATGTGATATTTTCTTTTTTAAAAAAATTATAAATTCCTGTTTAGTTTATAGCATTGAATTTATGCTTTTCTATGTCTAAAATTCCTAAAAAATACGATAATGTATAGTTTTTATTAGAATGTGCATTAGATTTTTATTTGTAAATAATACATGAAATATTGCTTAGTAATTATTTTCTAATATTTTACATTAATCATTGAAATATCTTGGAAGATTTCAAAACAAATCATAAGCATGTGCTTTTATTGTAAATGAAATTAACTGTAATAGGCTAATATATGTATGGTTTAATATTTATATAAATATTTATTGACAGGAATTGTATGTATTCATTTAAAATTACTATTAGTTAAACCATCAAGTTAGTTGTATTAATTCAATAATGCCAGCCAATGTTAATTTGGCTATGGAAATTATTTTATTTTTGTTACACTGAAAGAAATTATGGATAAAGAAAAGTGAGAAATAAATTGGTTGATACAAAAAAAGTAATTAATTTTTTAATTAAATTCATATCCGTAAACAAAATTAAAAAGTATGTAATACTTTGTACCTTTAAGAATTCAGGCTTTTAAATTTGTATTTTGAAATGACACTAGAAGGGATATATTTCTACAAAAGTGTTTATATAATTAAAAACTACATATTCCTTGATTCGTATAAGGAGAAATATGATTTGCTTATAAAATATTCAGTTCAAATTATTTAACTTTTCCAAATTATGAAAATCACCAAAATAATTCCTATTCATTTATTATTTTGACAGATCTAATTCTGAAATGAAAAATTTATTTCATCTAAAAAAGAATTTTAAAAGTCTAGTATACTTAAGCTGTAATATCTCTTACCATTTCATTCTTTAAGAGTAAAGTTAAGTTCTTGATTTCGAAAAGTTTATATTTCAATTTTTTTCTACAGAAGAAAAACAATTTAAAGTTTTGATGAACTACTACTACGAGTCATTTTTAGAAATATTTTTAAAGATTTATAAAAAATGGAGGAAAACACTGAAATGGACAAAAACATTGAAAAGATAAGTTTCTTAATGTTAAGATAGTGTAAAAATTAATTTTCTTTGATAGCATTTCAGAAGTTTTCACCACAACCACTAGCATTTCATACCATTTTAGAGTAATTGACATACTTATTAAAGTTTCGAAAACTTCACACTTATTCTGATCCTTCAAAATATTTTTATGTTAATTTTGGTAATGCTATATTGAACAGCAAGCAGACAACAGTTATATAAATTTTTGGTGTTATTTGAGAGAATTACACAGTGGACATTGAAAATAAGTGGTTATTAAATTCAAAGATATCACAAGGGCATAAATTATTTTTTATAAAATCTTTTCAAATGTTTTTAATGAAACTTTAGTATAATAGGTAGACATTAATATTTCAACCACTTAAAATATATTTAGATAATAAACTCGAGCTATTATTTATTTGAAAGTTATTTGCATTTATGCAAATTAAAACAAATATGGATTTCTTTGTTCTTGCCAAAAGTGAAATAAGTTCACTTGGGGAGGGGGCATTTCTGATATTTTAAATGATTTTATACAATGTGTGTTTTGTATTGCTCAATCATAGCATTTCATAACTTAATTTCAAATGCTTTCACACATCTTCTATCTTGCACTGTTTGTATTGATAATATCCTTTATAATTACAGTATTATTTTTGTACTTAGTTTAATTGCTTTAATTATATTATTCAGATGCTTTGATTGGTGGTTGGAGAATATTAGCTCAAAGATATATAAATAATTCCCTTTTTATTTCCTCTCCCAATATATAATGTGGGGAAGGAGATTGAGTATTTTAGATTGAGCATTAAAAAAAAAACCGGTTGGGGGTATGCAGTTTTGGTAGTTGCCCTAGATGCCATTTCATCTATTTAGTTAGACCCCTGTTGTTGAGACTATAATATATGAAATTACTGATATATTTAAAATCCTATTTCCTTTTCCAGGTTTATTTCTATTTTAAGTAAGTGGTACTTAACCCTACCTTGTATTGATTATTATACTACTAGATAGCAAAGAAAGGAAATTATGTTTGAAATTATTCATTAAATTTCATTATAATTAACATGTTAATCTCTTTAAAATAAGCTTATCGACCTTTTCTTAACTTTTTTTAACTATACACTATTAACTATTTTTATAACTATTAAACTATAAGTTAAATTGGGTTGTTTAATAAAAATACATTATTTTTTGTAAATATGCTTGTCATTATTTCTCCATGTTTACCTAAATAATTTGAAATTATTATGGGCATAGTAGTTTTTTCGATCAGACTTGAATTTCTGATTTTTTACCTTTTCAAATTTAAGATATTTGTAATATAGTCACATTATTTTTTGAAATTTTGTTTAAGATCAAATATATCAATTAAATACTAAATGTATGAACAGTATTATGACAGAATGATGAACATTTATTTAATAATGATGATGTGAATGCTGTGAAAAAATGGACTATTTATTCTCTTTGAACAAACCTGCATGAATTGTAGGTCTCAAAAAATACCTTTTGTACAGTGTTGATAAAAATTTTAGATATTGTTACGAACGTGTGGTTTTGCTTTCCCGCTATAATACTGTCATCGTAAGGAAGAGAGATTGACAGTAATGTGTATTGAATAGTGAATGGGTGTAACGTCAGAGCTCCCAAGGCTTGGCGACAAACTTGGCGACTATTTGGCGACTTGGCGACGAATTTGGCGACTTTGGCGACAAAATGGAAAGTACCTGAAACATCGAGAATTTTCCCGATCCGTCCACTAGGAGCCGAGACCCAGCTAGAACGCTCCTGATTGGTCCAGAAGATGTTAGCCCCGCCCACCACCGCTATATATAAGGAAGAGGGCTCCAAGTCAGTGTGAAATCAACCAAATCGGGTGAATCAATCGAGACGGATAAAGTCGAAGCGAAGCAGCGGAGAAAAGAATCCATTGGAGTCAAGCCGAAGTGCGGCAGTGGAGATAAGCCGAAGCTGTACGGCCTGGTGTTCAACGAAGACAAGTAGCGCTGTGGAGTTTATTGAGAAGACCTAAGAGATAGAGGTCTTGAACTGTGGAGTCCTGAACAGAGGACTGCTAATCTCTGTGTTGCATATACTGACGAAGCCTGTGTCGTGTGTCGTAGCCCATTGTGTCGTCGTCGAGAACGGAGCTGTCCCGAACTAAGGAGTAGTCCCGTTGTTCGAAGTAGTAAGTCGACAGCAGAGGCAAGAAGAGACAAAGGAATAGATCAGCCTGTTCTGGAGAGACCCAGGAGGTGTAAAGCGAATCCCATAAAGATTCCCTCTCCGGCTGAATCCTGTCTGGCCGCTCTGTGGACATTGTCACTACAGCCCGTGGACTACTATCTGCAGTGTGTTGTGTGTACGTCTCGACTGTAAATAGCTATCACCTGTACATATTTGTGTTGTGAATATTTGTCGTCTGTGTCCTGTCCTGTTCCTGTAAATAAACGCCTGTGTTGTGTTCGTGAACTAAAGGACTGATCATTGCTCTGTGTGTTCATCATCTCTAACACCATACACAACCACTATATAATATACTACGAGGTAAAAACGAACCCGACGGATTTTTGAGGATAATAGAGGAAATCCGTAACAATATAATTTACTAAAAAGATGAATAGTTAATATGAACTTTTGATTTTTCATAAAGCATTCTCTTCCTCTTTAGGCCCCTCCCCATCACCATTGAACATTTCATGTGGACATTTTAACGTTTCAATTTAATATTTGGAAGTTTAAAGAAAAAAAAACTGATTTTTGTATAAAACTGTTTAAATGATTGCATCAATCATTCATTCGTTATTAAAGGCATTTTTTTAAATGCGACTTTATGTTTAAAAAAAATACCTATTTGGCTATTGTAAGAAATCAAGCAAAAATTGTCACATTTTTAAATCTTGAAAAAAAAATTAAATCATCGTTTTGCTGAGTGTTTTTAATGATACATCTTTAATTTTCAAAAAGTATTAGTTACAAAATGTTGAAAGTTATGCAACTGCTGGGTAATTAAACATTTGTGGTCTTGGGAAATATATTCGACTGTATTAATATTTTAGTACTTATAATTTGATTTTAGTGCTTATGTTAGCTCTATCAAAAAATTGGCACTCTAGAGGGTTAAAATTTTTCTAATTGAAAGAATTTAAATGTATTAACAAAAAAATCTTACCCACATATTTAAACATTACTCTTAACAATGAGATATAATTTTACCTTTGGATTGTGTATGAGGAAATATTTTTTATGTGATCTATCACATTTTAAGAGAGAAAAAAAATGTGCATACAAAAAAGTGTCCTTTTTTCTGAAAAAATAAATAAGCTCACATGCTTAGAATATGTAAAAATGTCTCAATCTAAATTAGTGAAGACAAGACAAATATCGGAGTGCTCTATTTTTGGGGAAATTTAGTGATTTGCGTTGAAGTTGAACACTGTACTGACGAATCTGGTGCTACTGTTATATTAGACATAACCTCAAAACTGCTTCAGAGAAGGATATTTCTGTAAGCGAAATATGTGATAACTTAGATTCATAATAAAAAATAAAAAAGGTCAAGAACTTCTTTTCCCACTGTTTCTAGAAAAATATTTTTATTTGTGATTTTTTTCACATTAATAAATATGTCATCTCATATAATTTATCTATTTTTAATGAGAAGATTCATTTAGTTACTAATATTTTTAAATAAATAATTATCCCAAAATAGAAATACAAATTAAGCAAGAATTTTCAAAATTATTGTGTTTTCCTGATGTTAAATTTCTAATTCAATCTTATGATTAAGGAGAACGAAGTAAGAAACGCAAAATTGGACATACATTTTTTTAAAAAAATTATTATTGTACTTTTTATTAATATTTTTTCCAATTATTTTAATGCTTATATATGCATTTAAAATAATCGTTTGTAGCCTCATATGAATAAAAAAATTCGTAAAAATATTTTATTAAAGTTTATAATTTCTCTATTTTATTTATTTAGGGCTTTCCTGTAAGGAGAAGAAAAGCAATACCTTCTCATTTTAGAATTGCAGTCACCTTGTTCTGCAAAATATCTTCATTATGAAGAATCTTGTACTTTTCCGCAGCTTTTTTGTACGAGAACTTACATTTGTGTGAAACGAAAAATCTTGCACCAATTGCCTTTATAGTTGGTTTGAAGAATTTTGAAAAAACAGCGAATAAGAGCAGATTTCATGTTGATTCTTCATATATTGCGTATAGGGAATATTATGACGAAGACTGGCAGTCATTTTTGGAAAAAATATTTAAAAAATTCGAAAGAAAGATATTTCTAGAAATAATCGAATTAATTAGAATTCAAAAATATTTAAAACTTTGTCGTGGCATGTGCCGATGTGCTAACATTGAAGAAGTAAGAAGAATTTTAACAAGATTTATGCAGTACTTGAAAATTCCGTTCCTTTTCTCATCTTAGAATTGATCGAAACACCATGCTTGTCTTTTGCGATGATCCTCTTTGTTTTCAATACAGCTGGTGTGAGAAACTTGTCGATCTTAAATTTTTTATTACTATTGAGCAAAACACGAAATATTTATTTTCAGAATTGAAAGTCAAATTCTTGGGATATCACCACTGAAGCAAACTTATTAAGCATCGATAAAACATGGACTGAAATGGAAATTTTGCGAAAGAGTGTATGATGAGTATTGTAAAGCCATGAAATTTATAAAAGTTTCTTTCAACATTTTCTTTTCATTTTTAAATAGTTATTTTCTCACTCCTTACTTATTTATAAACTCTCTTTGGTACTTATTGGTTGTAATGGTGACCAAGAAAAAAAAGTTTCACCAATTTGTGGAATTCAATTGTCAAACTATATATGGTGTGTGTGTGATTTTTTTAAATTTTATTCGGCGAAATATTTTCTTGCCGAATTTTGTTTGCCGTTAAAATTGAATTGTTGATCTGTTTCATTTCACTTTTTGAAGTTTTGGTGTAATTTATATAAAGGCAGATATCGGTTAAAGTTATAATTAATAAGTTGAAAGGCATAATTTTGATAATTCAATTAGTTGTTATAGGTATTTAATTATCTAAGAAAAATAATCATCCACTCAAGTGGAAATATTTTTTTTGCAATGTAAATTAAAATATTTGTAATGTAATATAAGAAATTTGTGGTTTTGGAATTTTTAATTGAGTTCCCGAAATTTTTTATTGCTTAACTATCTCATAAGACAATTCGACCCTGGGGGTCATGTAGACTTTTTTGTTTGTTTTATTAATTACTCTCGATGTAAATTGCTGATTATACCTTCCTGATTATTCTTCTATATATTACCTTCTAAACATTAAAAACATATCTTCTATTTCAGGTCTGCGGACGTACATGACAGCAAATATGAAGTTTTGGTTTATAAAAAAAAACCCCCTTTTTTTTTTTTTTTTTTTTTTTTTTTTTTTTTACTCTACAGACACATTTCATCATTAATAAGAAAATCGAAAATCCTCACAAAATGAAAACTCTTGCTTTTCTATGGCGATCCTGTAATTAGCAGAGATGAAATGATCAGTTCTGAAAAAATTTACGAACTCAGACGAGAGATCATTTCAAATTTGTAGAATTTCTATTTGATGGGAAATTGGTCATCTTCCTGGACCTAGGTCGTAAAAAAACATTTGTCTAGGTGCTGGTTAAAGACAAATACTAGTCAACAACAACAGCAAACTGCCTTATGGTGGCTTAATCCTAGGTTGTGTGTTTCTTGTTATTGATGTTGTAACAAAAACTCTTGCATAAATATTATTTTCCTTTTTGTTAAAGTCTTCATGGTACTTCATCCATGAAATATTCTTTCTTTGAATGGGTTAAATTCGGGAAAGAATATCTTAGGAAATTCAATGAATGTATGAACTGATTTTGCAATACAAATTAGGCTTCTTTCTCATTTTCATGAAATTGCTGAATGTCCTTGAATTCAAAGTAGAATAATATGTTTATTTTTGATTTTTTTTTCATTTGCAAATATATATATTTAATTCAGGATTTCAATTTTGTGCATGCAAAATTATATTATTCTCGTTTATTTAGTTTCATGTATAATATAGTAATCATTTTATCAGGAACGATGCCTGCTTTTTCCGTCTCTATGAATAAAAGAAAAAAAACATGTATACTTCGGACATTTCTTGCGTTCTTTCTCTTAACTTCATAAACCTCTTAACTTCATCAACGGTACATATGAAGATTTTTTTTTGTTTCTTTTAAAACTCGCGGTATAAAATTGGGCTTAACGTAAACTGAAGACATTGAAAGTTTTACTGCATATCATTTAACAGTGTTTCTGTATTTCGTTGTTGCCTCTGAGATTTCTTCATGAATTACGCTGCTTCCAATCTTTTTAAAATCTTTGAGAAGACCTATACATTTATTTTTTCAAATCACGTATTCAGTATACAAAATTCAGATGGAGACAAAATTAAATTTGTTAAAAAATAACAAAATGCGATTTAATTGGAGAAAACATTTAAATATTAGATATTACAAAGTTTAAAAAAATAGGTAAAAGATTTGTAATTAGGAAAAACAATAAACATTGACAGGGTTTAAAAAATATAACTTTGCAGCAGATGCAATTAAATATGTAATTGGGGAATGAACATTAGTAAAATTATAAAGTCAAATGAAATATTATTTAGTTATCTTATTTACTCTTTTACTGAAGTTTTGCTTTTAATTCTTAAGAAATAAAAAAATCAAAGTTTTTTCTATAAATATATTTTACAGAGGATATATATGTTCTACAGATATATTTTAAATTTATTTATCTTATAACTCCTAGCTTTATATCATCTTAAATAATATTAAATTTATATTTAACATAAAATTTAAAGTAAAATAGTTTTAAATCTTGAAATCATGTTATTTATTAAATTTATTTTTAAATCTTGTCTCAAATTTCCAAATAAAACAAATAGTCATTATATCGATAAAAAGTCAAAAATTTCCATCAAAGCTTTTTATAAACGTATCTCCAACGTAGTTAAATATTTCAGTTGTTGCAAAATAAATTGAAACATAAAATCATACGTAAAACGAACGCAATATTGTTCATCGCGCAGCAAGCCTGAGCCAAAAATCAGTTTTTAAAAATACAAATTTAGAAACTGGGTGTGTTATAAATTTAAAAGTTCTAAAATACCACGCAAAAATTTAATAAAAACAATGAAATAAATTTAAACAATATTGAAAGAGTATTCAAAAGGTAAATTATTGTACACGCATAAATGTCTATTTAGGGCAATAAAATCAAAAGTGATAATGTGATGGGAAATATGCAACTTTATAAACGTATCAAAGGTGTTCATTTTGAAAAAGTGTTATGTATTTCAATTTTTGTATTATTTTAAAATTCATGAAACTTAATGAAAGTTAGTAAATATATAACTATGCGTTATTAATTATTATTATGCCTAATTCCGACCGTTTAATTATTTTTCGTAATATGTGTATTATCCCTGAAAAAGACAAAGGAAGACCTGCCCTAATACCAGTCTAAGGGATGGAAAAATAGTCTAAAGTAATACATTTGCCTTCCAATATCGAAACAAATTTTACAGACAAAAAAAAAGTATTGTTTTTGTATATGTGGATAAGAAAAACATTTATTTATTCACACTTTTTCGCTATGGGATCTATGTAAAAATTTAATTTTTGTAACTTTTTATTCTAAAACTTTGCTGTTACTAAAATGTATTCATATATGTAGGTAATTTATTTGATGAAATTTTGCAAATGGAAGCATATGTCTAATTGCAATAATCAAAGAATCAGACGCTTGTTTCATATTTTTGTAACATCCTATATAATGTATGTAATGATATTTTAAAATTTAATTTAAGCTTAATTAATTTACTTTTCCTTTGCTGAAAAATCCCGAATACTTGATTAAGTATGGTTCTCGGTCTCTTGCGAGAACTTGGAATAAATGTATCCAATATTGGCAATTGTAAAAGTACAATGTAAATATGGTTTAATTTTCAAAAAAAAAAAACTGTTTTATATGATCCAAAACAAATCTTTAGAGAAAAAAATTTGTACAGAAAATTTTGTTATCTTTTTTGTGTAAATATCACTTTTATCTTGACGGATTAAATTTGGTATATGGTCTTCATACCAAATTAGTAGCTTTCTATCTAATTTTGAGCAAAATCTAGTACGAGAAAGTCTATCTGCCCCTTTGTTCGAATGTAAACTAACTCGATAATTACAAAACGAAGGATAAAATTCGGTATCCAGGTTTACAATCTATAATGTAGGCATCTATCAAATTTGGAATCAAAATTCAAAAAGGGGTTGACTATCTATCGAACTGTACTTTCACAAGCATATAAATGTGATAACTTGAAAACGCAATTAATTAAATATATCAAATTTGGTATGTGCAATTAATTAAATACATCAAATTTTGTGACTAAAATTGTAATTCCGTGTCAAATTTCGGTTTCAGTTGTTTTGGAAAAACACGTTTGAAACAGAAATTCACCTTTATTAGAGAGTATGCGAGAAAGTTTTGGGGAGAGCACTTCCACTGATTCTTTATCTGTGTCTCTGCTAATAATAAAGGAGAAAGTGTGAGAGTGTTTATGTTGGCCCTCTGCAGACTAGAGCTACTAGGCACGTATATACTTTGAAAAATGGCAAAATGAACTTCCAGGATAAGTTAAAATTAATTGAAAATAAAGTGAAATATGAACTAAATACAAACAAAACAAAAAGTTTTTGTACCATCTTAAAATTCAACGAATTATCTTTTTAAAGATATTTTTTCCTCTCAGTTTATTTCTTAGTTTAAATCTATTATTTAAAAAATTCATTTTAAATGTGCTATACAACAATACATTTAATTGTTGAACTGGAACTCAAATCGCGTTCATTCTAGCTATTAATATTTCATCTTGGCTTTTTTTCCCTCTTTGTCAATGGTGAAATTTTGAAGAAACGGTTTATTTTATGATATAATATATAAGTGAGATAATGATGTAATGTGTTTTCAAGTGGTGTTCCCGGATTATTTCAGATTCTATGTTTAACTGATTTATCGTTCTGTTATTTTTTAACCAATCATTTTATTTAACAGCACCACACAATATTATACATTCGTAACAATAATTATGAGCTCCTGGCATTTTAAAAATTTTAATATAAAATTTGTAAACAATATATTATGTATCCCATTCGAGTTGCTAGATTTGATTGTTAAATTTTTTAAATAAAAAATTGCATGTATCCATATCATTTGCATGTTTAGTTTTAATAAAATAGTGCAAAAATTCCAATGTGCCTGGCAATTAAATCCCAAGACTTAAGACCTAAATTTTGCTGTTATTATTTTTTTTCCATGTCTATCTCAATGCTTTTTCTTTCTTTTTTGCATTTATTTTGAAAATTATTTTATGTATTGATCATATTTAAATCTTAAATCTGGTTAATCATATATTCCTTTCATATACAATTCAGTAAACTTTTAGCGGAGAAAAATAAGTTTATGTGCTATCGCAGTGTTGAACCCAGTAGCTGTTTGAAGTTGAAACACTTAAATTCCCTTTTATCATCGATTTTTTTATAAAATATAACTGTTTTTTTTCTCGTATTTCTTATTTCCATATCAGAGCACTGAAATGTTGTATTCGTTATATTTTCTATAATTTTTATATCTGGCAATTTTCTTTCTAATAAAATAATTTAGATCCTATATTCAAGGTGATCAAAATTAAAACACTCCTATTCTGACCTCTCTATACAACGAATTACTCAGAGTAAAGGTTCCAAAATTGTTTAACTTATTATTCAAGGCATGTGGAGACCGATGAAGCGAAAAAAAAAAGTAGTTCCAGAAACACTGATAGATAGCGTTGTACAACAGAAAATATGCAAAAAAAGATACAAATAATCACACACACTAAAAAAAAACATGCAAAGTGGAACTCTTCCCTTTCTAACTTCTGTTGCTGAGATGAAAAAAAGAATATAAAAAAGTGATGAGACTGAAACTGTCATTGTAACTGCAATTTTGCACGGTAAGTACAAAAATTTGCATATACTCTTAATTTGATGCTACTGTTCTAGGCATAAAAGAGATAAAGCTGGAAAAATAGCATTATTATCAGCGATGGCTTCGCGTTTTGCATGTGAAACTGTTTCATAAAAAAAAAATTAAAAAAAAAAACCTTATCTATTAGAATTTACGCAAAGGACCAGAAGACGATTACCAAAACATGTTTAACATTTTGTTGTACCCCAATTGCAATATCCCCAATGCCTTGATTCAATTACCTTTGTGTGAGATATAGCACCTCCATACATTAGACTCTATGTACAACAGTTTCTTCGGCAACATTTTACTAAAGATCGAGTAATTAGTCATGCATTTCCGGCAACATAACCACTCGTTCTCAAAGCCTATGATTTTTTACTTATGCTTATTGAGGACGTCCAATAATCTTGTCAGATTTGAATGACCACATCACTCTACATGTGAGAAGCATCTCAACCAATCAATTACGATCTATAGTTGAATAAGCTGTCCACAGAATGCGGATTTAACATTTGGAAGAAAGGAACCATATTGAAATGTTTCCCTTGCATTGATAAGGCCCTTGTGATTGAACGTTTGATGGTTTGAATAAAATGTGTAATTAATATGTACTTTGAGTCTTTTTAACAATTGTTTTTGCGATATTGCACCATCTATCGTTGTTCTGGAAGTAATTTTTTTTTCAAATAATCTTTCTTCCCATGTCTCGAATAGTACGTTTAACAATTTTGGAATCTTTACACTGTGCAGTTCGCTTTATAAAGAACTCTGAGTAAGGGTGTTATATTTTTGATCACCTTGTATAAATAAGAATATAAAATAAATACTTTGGTGAATGAGCAGGGGAAACGTTTTGTTTTAAACAATGCTTTTTCATACTTTTTGAAATTTAGCTAGAATTTTTAAGTTTTTAAAAGTTCTTTATCTAATCTACAGCCTAGGAATGCCGCCTTTACAACTGTAAGGCAGAGAATAAAATTAAAATAAATGAAAGATGTGGGAACGCATTCAGAGCTTATATACCTGCATAAAAAGTATTTATCCGAATAAGAATTTATTTTACCTTCTTGATTTTATGCAGTACTACAAAGAACCGTTGGGCAGTTAAAGTTACAGAAGTTAGACGGAGAAGCATTAGAAAGCCCGTTGCCTTTACAATTACTGAATTATTACTTTACAATTCATTACTGAAAATGCTTTTCTAAGCTTGAATTTAAGTGATTAGAAAATAAATTAAGAAATCGGGTAAAATCTATTTAGTACTTACGTACGAATAAACAATGGATAAATATTTTTAAATTATTCTTGTACTTAAATTCCTGGTAACTTTTAATTTAAACTTTAATTTGACTTCTAAGTTACACAGAAAGTTGACTTTTCTTAACTTCTCAAGATCTAATTTCTGTAACTGGATCTGCCATTTTAATCTGCAATATCACGTAAAAATCATCATCTGATGCGTCATCATTGCTTTCTCAGCTAAATTGCTTTTAAAATTTCATTTAGAGCTATATAAGTAAGTGCTCATAACCAGTTTTTTCTTGTTTTCTGGCCTGCTGTGCCGAGTGTGTCCGTTGAATTTCTTGCTATAAATTATTGACTGTTAAAAACAGAATTTTCTGCCTCATCACACACAAAAGAGAATAGATCTTTGATGTAATGATTACTGCTCCCCTGTTCACTTCCCCAAACTTTTATCCAGATATGTGCTGCCAGCAATGTATGAAATGCCGGCATTCTTTAGAAGATCTAATCATTTCATAGAATGCCTTAACTTTTTAGGCAAAATAGGAGGAAGGAGAGTTATTATAGACTTTCCCTAGGCATGGTATATAAAACCTATGCATTATAAAAAATGAGTTTTTTTTTCATTATATCTTAAAAATCATTCGGAATATTCTATTGCATGTATGACATTAAATATATCAAATTGCTTCAAAGCCTCTTTAAGACTTTTTTTGTGTTTCAGTAACAAAGCATGGCATGTTACATCTATGCAATCTCAAAGCTGATTTTGCCTTTGGTTATTTTAATTTTAATTTTAAAGTGTTCTTTGTCATTCATCAAACCACATAAGTTTCACAACTTTTTTTTCCGATAAAGAATTTAATGCATTATGCATTAATGTAGAATCATAATCATCATGAATAAATTACTTTAAGTATTCATTGAGCCTAGAAACATTAGAAGTCTTTAAAAAAACTGATAGTACGCTATTAATTATAACTTGATATTCGTACTTCGAGGTCCGAAGTTTCTGATGCAATTGATTCATCATGTTTATAAATCTAACATAAATATATCTAACATTCCTATATTTTCATAATGAAAAAAAAATCATGCCATGCCTAAAAACTCCTAAAAGACGTTAGAAAGTGAATAGAAAATTTATTTATTTATGTTAAAACAATTTCGCCCATTCTAAATACTTAAAACTTGCATTCAATTTTTTTTTTTTTTTTTTTTTTTTTTTAATTTTTGTTTTGTCAGGTACTTAAATAAGTAAATATTTTTTTTTGGAGGTAAGGGATTTATTCAGAAATGATTCTAACTAGTATTTAATTTCAGAAAATATTGATATCAAGATTCCATATTTTTTATAATAATGAATTATA
>JAPMOQ010019137.1:0-13214 GCA_026543055.1 Argiope trifasciata
CGATATTGTTCCCTATAGGCCTTATCACACGGTGAAATGTCGCCAGCATTTTTCCGTTTCTACCCTCAAAAACCGGTCAAGCAAGTTTCATAATCGACAACTTATTCGAAGAAGTTCGAAAATGTTATCGGAAATATTGTCCGCGAACGAAATTCAACCAATGATGTGAAACTTTTAAGTAATGTCACACAAGTGACGTCACTTTCCTTGTCGTTTGCTGACGGAAAGCGCCGAAGATATTTTGCCCATACTTGTAATATTCCATACTTGTAAATTTTGAAAATAAAGTAGAAGACCCTTTCAAAGCTGTAAATGTCAAGGAAGCGTGTGACAATATTGCTGGAAGTTGGTGGGAAGTAACAGAAAAAACCATTCGGAATTGCTGGAAAAAGGCCGGTCTTTGTGTTATGGAAGATAAGAAATCTGATAATGATGAAAATCCCATAGACAATGATCTCTCGGATGACAAAAAATGTGTTTTGCACATCAAAAAATCCATATCCCAGCTTGAGGAAACAAGTGGTAAAAAGTTTGGAATTAGTATAGAAGACTATTTAACAGCAGATGATGATCTTATGGTTTTCGCAGGAGTTACTGATGAAGATATTCTCTCTGAAATTACTGATGAGATAGGAAACAATGATGAAGATGATGATGATATTGATGATGATGATAATACAGGTCCATCGCAGTCCTTATTGTCATTCCAGGAAGCTCTTCAATCTGTGAATTCCCTGCGGACATTTTTCTCAAGCCTTCCGTCGACAAATGAAGAACATTTTCGTGCACTAGACTCAATGCATACAGTATTGGTGAACTTAACAGTTAAAAAAATGAATAAACAAACAAAAATATTGGATTATTTTCAATAAAAACTGTTTTCAGGTATGTGAATATTTCTGTGCTTATTTTCTGAATTTATCGTATTTATTTATTTTTTTAGTATTTAAACCACTATTATTAGTATTTTACAAATTAATTTCTTCTAAATATAGACTTAAAAGTAGTATGTTATGCACCTTAAACTAATAATAATAATAAAAAACTCTTATTAAATGCTCAAAATATGTGGGCCCTCGATATAACAATATAACAATATGCCTCTCTACAACAATATATTTATTTGGTCCCTAAAATATTGTTGTAACAAGGTTTGAGTGTGTATATATATATATATATATATATATATATGCATATGTATATACACGAATTTTTAGCCATGATTATTAATTAATTTTTTGTTTTCTTAGACAAATAACCACATAAAATATCAAATGAAACAATTTTGAAAAATTAATTAATTAAAAAACTGATTCATGAAAGAAATTTTTTAAATTTTTTTTTTAATTTTTATAACTGATGATATTTTGAATACTTAACTAATTTGAAAAAATGATATAAAAATCACATGTTGTGACATTCAATATTTGAAATATCGTACATTATGGCCAGTTATAGAATACATTTCAATATACGCAACGCTAACACTGAGAAGAATATTATGATACGAAATCGAATCTATGTTTAAAACAACAGGTCTATATCATTAAAGTCTATATCTATGTAGCTCTATATCTATCTAGGTTCGATTCATGTATTCAAAAATGAGCGTATTTCAAATTTCAACCAAGAACTAAAAATAGTCTCATCTCACTTATCATTTAAAGAAACGAACATCACCATCTCTTGATGTCAAGACGTATCAACGAATTTCATCCTGAGGTATAAATGAAAATAAACATAGTTACCTCTTGTCTGTTCTCTTGGGTACTATGAATTGCAGTTGTAGAAGGTCGTCATCAAAAGAAGGCATTCTATTCGTCTTTCTACGGTTGTTATTCAATGATGTGGGATGTTTTGTGAGATCTTGAGAAATCCGATGCCTTTCACCATCCTAGTTGAAAGAGCGGAGGAGTAAACGGAGAAGGCGCAGGCGCAGGTTTCAGATCGATACATCCAATGCTGCACATTTGTTCAGAGACATACATGGAAACTGGAAAAATGATAACAATAAAAAGAGATGGAAGTGAATTTTATTGAGGTTAGAAAATCCCCAGTCTATTAAGAAATCTGAGTAAGTTTTTGCTGTGACTGGATTTAAAGGCTTTCTTTGGTTGTCATTCACCTTTCCCAACTGCTTAAATTCTTTTTGACTTGCAGTATTTGGTCCAGTAGACGGTTTTAGCGCCAAAAATGAGTTGGGGAGATCTAAACAGAGCAGACAGTCTTTGCTTTTTTTTTCTTATAATAGAAATCGCCTCAGGAGAAAATAGATGAAACATAAAGCATAAGATACTAGTAAAATATTTTTTCCTTTTATTGTTAATTGGCATTATTATATCGGAAGAAAATTAGCAAAAAGGTTAATTTTAGAAAATTTCCATTTTGTAATAACAAAACAGCACAGAATTGCTAGATATACGGAAATAAGAATAGTACCTTCAATCAGAAATACTTAAAAGAATGTAAAAGCGTTACACAATCAAAACAAATAATTCTTCTTAAGATAAACAAAAAACTCAAAAAAGAATATATTTTTAAAAATATTATTATAGGGATCGACAGCATAAAAATATTATAGAGTATAAAAATAGTATATAATTATATATAAAACAGTATAATAATTATTGTTGTATATTATAGAGTAAAAATATACAAAATAATAATAAATTGATAAAAAATTGATTGATAATTTCACTTCTTAGATTTTCTTACTATGAAAGCCAGTAATGTCTTAATTAATGATTGATTCTATTGGTTGGATGGTTCAACTGGATTTGAACAGTTCCTTTCAGAAAATTTCTTTACTAACAAAAGAAAATCAATAGAAAGAAATTAACTAAGGGGATCCAAATGAAAAAAAATGGCTATGTTGATCAAAAGTAATATTTAGAGGCAAAATATTTTAAAACACATTTTCAGCATAGGATGAATAGTTTTATAGGCTGAATGGTTACCTGAATTTGAAAAATTTCATTCAGAAAATTTGCTTACTAAAAAAAAGAAAATACAACTAAGGGAAACCAAATGAAAAAAATGTGTATTTCATTATATAGATTAAAAGTGTTATTCAGAGGTAAAATATTTTAAACTCCTTTTTCAGAATAGGATTTCTGTATCTGAATTGAGGAGAAAAGACTAGGACATATAAAAATAGCTAATTTTTCTGATTGATTAAAAAAATTCAAACCAACACCAAATTGTTGTACTACGGATCATTTATCGTAAAAGTACCAATTTAGGAAAAATGGAATTTGAAAATTTAGAATGTGATTTTATCACATTATGGTATTATAATTTTTTTCATTTCTATTTTAAATTATGAAATACATTTTCTTTTCCCGATTAAATTTTTTTCTTTCATAAGAATACATAATTGATGATTAAAATCAAAAAATAAATATCTCAATTTTTTAAAAATGTATAAAAGAAGTTTAGCAGCTTTGAAAGAAGCAATTTCACTATTCTCCTATTGTCTTTGGCCCTAGATATTTGGATCTGTTGATTCAGCTTGTAAGCTGAAAATACGACAATGGTTTGTTTTAAATTTCATTTCGATAATACTAAATGCAGCTTAGCTGCAAACCATATTGTAAAAAAATACAGCAAGAGGGACAAAATTGCATAAATCTTTGCAAATACTTGCAAATAAAGCTAATAATAGGTAATTGATTAATAAAATTGATACAGTAAAATGAATTATTACATTCACATTAAGATAAATAAGAGCGATTTCTCAAATGATTAGGGATAAAAACGAAATTTGAAGAGTTTTCTTTCTACATTGAATTAACTAGGTTATTATTAAGTACCTGCATGTATTTTGATCACTTTTTCACTTTAAACAGGCATTTATTGAGAAAAAATGGCACAATATACATCAGTCAAAATATTTTCCATCATTTCTACAACTTTTTTTGTCCAATAAGTCTTATAATTGATTATCTCCGGTTTTTTTGGGGGGTCCTCCAGACCCGTTCTTTGCCATAGACACCGAAATCACCACTCTTAAATCATTGAAACCAAAACTGATAGTTAGGATATGACCAGGCGGCATCATCATAAGTTTCTAAAAGTGTCTGATGGACTTCAGCAGCAGATTTCTTCATATTAAACGAAAAAAAAAAGAGCAATAAATGTCGAAAAGGCAATTTGGAGCGTTCCATGATTACGGCCTTTATACATTGAATAATTCAATAATACTAAATGAAAAACTTTTAAAATGAAGTAGTTCAGTTATATTAACGTCCCGTCTTGAAGCAACAGTACGGCTATTTTTGGACTGATCTTGTAATTTTGAACCACGACCAGTTGACGAGAACAACTCCTGAGCTGGCACCTCCTCTCCAAACTTCCACACCACAGGATGTTTGACCCCGCCGGCTTTAATGTGCACCAGACCCACTTACATGTTTACATGCACATAAAAGGTTTTGACATAATAAAAGTTTGCATTGATAAAAGTTTTTTTGGCATTTATTATTCTGCAATTTCTAGCCTAGTCTAATCTAATCTATTCTTGTGGCTTAAAAACATAAGTTTTATCCTGGAACAAAATGTAAACACGCAAACCACCGTACCAAATCCGTTTGTATGCTTTAAATTTACTGCCATATTTTCTAAACAGCCATCTAAAATAAGAATATCGTCTTCTATTAACATTTTAAATTTCTAAGCACATAATATATATCTAATATTTTAATAAAGTTCTAAATATTTTGATTTGCATCAGCAGTCTTTCCATTCTAAGAAATTTTATTATATTCTTAATATCTTACTTCAATTAATGCCTTATTAAAATTATGGGTTTCAAAAAAATCGTGAAAGCGTGAAATTTTGATTGAAAAATTTGATTAGAATTTTTAGATAAATTAGAATAGATTAAATAGAATTTTTAATAGATAAATTAGAATTTTTATCACATATAAATTACATTTTAATTTTCAATGAAACAATTTAGAGTTTCTTTATCATTAGTGTATTTTGTTTTGTTTCTTAATAGTATTGCGTGTTTAAAACCTTATTTACAATCTTAAAATCCTTTTATATATATTATTTTCTAATATAACTCTTATACATTTTATATTTTAATAAAATTCATAATTCTTGGTTACTAATACTTATGGAATCTGTCAATTCGTATTTTGCAATTTAATATACAAACTGTGCTCCTTTTGAGAAAATATTTTAGCTAAATTAACATATAAGTGGTAGGCTATAGCTTTAAAATTACTAGATATTTTTACTCTCATCAGAAAAAACAGATAAATGGGCAAAATTTCAAATAATAGTACACGAAGCATTGGCTGAAAAATCATTCGCAAATTACTGTTTTAAGGAATAAGAAAATTGCGGAATAAAAAAAGATAAAGTGTATAGAATAGGAAAAAATTTGAAAAAATAGGGGGGGAGGGGGCATAGTTTCGATATTTACCTTGACAATCATTTACAAGCAAACAAGCCGAAGGTACGTCTTTGACCATAAGCAGTAAATGAAAATCTGAACAGTAGTTTTACCGACCGGGATGGCGCTTTTTAAATTAATACACATTACACTCCCGAGCACCTGTCCTAATATGGTGGAAGGGCAGGTCGAATAAAAAAAAATGCCGGATAGGCCGGAGTTCTATTACCTCATTTCTTTGCTAACGAATATCAGAAGACAAACAGTTTTTTTTTCTTTCTAGAACTCACTGTTATAATGTGCGTTTTCTCCCTTCTTATTGAGTACTTTTCCAAACTTTTCTCTGCAACTTTGGTTGAAATGCAGATATACATTTTCCTCTTAAGTTTTCATCCCACAAAAATAAAGAAATAAAGATTTCATAGCTTCTTTATACATCCCTTTTAATATTAGTTTTCTATTTTTTATTCCACTTCCACTAGCTTGTGTAACATGCCATTTTTCAGTTTTTGTAGGATTTTTTACCAGTCCCTCAATGTACTTACCCCAAATATGAACTCTAAAGCTATATATTTTGCTTTTACTTCAGAGTATAGTCGCTGTGTAGTGCTACTTTCACCTCAATAGACACTACAATTTTTTTTCGTTTATTACCCATTTTTAAATCTTTACTATAGTAGACATAAAAAAACACCTGAAGAACAATCTACGAATATTGTACGTATTGAACAGTTATAATCAGAACAGCGGCAACAATTGCGATCCGTTACACACTGAGCAACGAGTGGAATCCTCCTCTTTTCCAGTTACAATAATGGCGCTCTTTTTTGCACACGACACGTTAGTGTATCGTAGCAGACATTCACTTCCAATACCTCGGCCATGTTGGCGATATTGCTCCTTGTTTTCCTTATTTAATTAGTAGTATAATCTTTGGCGACCAGCTGGTTCACCAATCTTACTATGTTTAAAATTATTAGTTAAATATTTTATGTCACGTCATTGTCAATTAAATACTTTATGTGACGTGTCTTTTAATAGCTACTATATCAAAATATTTTTTAGGTTCTAATTTTGATAGACATAAATCACTCATCCATTTATGAAGGTCTTAAGCCCATAGTGTACTCTATTCCTCTCTAATTATCTGATCAGCTATCACAAAACTTCAACTTTAAATTAAAGCGGAAATGATAGAACTGCAAATTGATATAAAATATTTTTTTAACCGTAACCAAGTATTTTTTTTAAATATAAGTAAAAGAGAATCATAATGTGTACTATTGAATAATTACAATAATTCATGTAATATTTCAAGAATATTCAACAAAAATTACTTAGATTCATCATAAAATTCAGTCTTTAGTTTTCAAAAGGATTTAAATGATTCGTATTATAATATTTTGTTTTGTTTTGGTCTATAAATATAATTTTAAAAATTATAAAGTATAAATTTTATACATCTTTTAGTTATAAGGAATCATATTCTACGAAATATTCCTGACACTTCCACTTTGAAATAAACAAATGAAGGTTTCTATCTTCTGCTATCAAATTTGATCTACTTATGAAGTTTTGAATAGAAATGTTTGGAACATTCAAAATTTTCATTCTCGGGGGGGGGGCAGTCAGTCTTGAGAAATCCTGAACGTTGATTGGAGTATCGTCTTTGGAATGGCCAAGAAAGTGATTTAAAATTACCCGTTTGTATTCAATAGTAATTTTCAAATACTCATGAATCAATCAGTTTTGGAGACTGAGTTGATTGAAGTTTATCTCTTTTTATTTAAAAGCTAAGCATTCTTCATTTTTTAAAGCATTTGTAGACTTATGTTACTTACTATGTAGTAACTTGCTTCATTTAGACCCTTTTTATACTGGCTTTTCTAATATTAAAGTTTTATAAATTAGCCTTTGGACCTTGAATTGGAAAAAATATGTTTATTAAATCATGTTTGTCTTAAATAAAACTGATTTATTTAATTAATAATATTGTAAAAGTAAAAAACATTTTTTTACATTAACCTTTTAGAAAAAACGTATTTCATATTTGTTTCATTTCATGCAGACACGTACTGAAAATTACGTTTTTATATGTTTAATTTGCAATAATTATTTATTTTTAAATTTGAGTTTTTGTCAATCTGATGGCAACATGTTGATAAAAATAATTTTTTCCCTTTCACTCGTAATGTCCTCGTGCAGATTAAATTTTATTGTTTTGTCCAAAATATATTGTTGAAAAATATAGGTAAAATTTTCTTTAAAAATTCGTTAAAAATAGAGGCTTAAGTTATATATTAAAACACTGATACTATTAGAAAGTTAATTTTTTAACCTTAATTTCATGTAAAAATCATGTTCATGCGATAATAATTTCGGAAATTATAGCAGAATAACGTTGAAATTTCGTTTTATTTTTTAATTAATTCGAATTATAATTAAAAATTAGTAAAAAGGGCTCCTAGGTGCCCATTCCCGACCTCCAAGGTATACATGTACCTAATTTGGTAGGTGTAGGTCTAACAGTCTGGCCTACAGAGCGCCAACACACACACACACACACACACACACACACACATATATATGTAGGAATTGGGTGGGACAGAATGCCCATCCAACCACATTTAGTTCAGTGTCTAGGGTCACTGAATGAAGAAAAAGAAGCTTTTGAATATGAAAGAAATTTATTTACAGTAAAGAAAAAGGAAAAGACATTTACAATCATGACAGGACTATTTACAATAGAGGGAAAAAAAGGAATTACTTATAGATGCCACCAAGAGTAGTTAATAACTGTTTCATGGTGAAACTACGTTACGTTTTTACAAGATGCATGATCGGAACGATACGATCCTCTCTGGTCCCCGTCTGGTGAGCGAATGCGCAGTTCGCTTTTTCCCAAAATCTTACGTCACGCGTCTTGGATTTAACTTCAGCGATATTTTGTGATACACTTAGCGACATCTATTGCAACAAATTGGAAAAATATTTAACAGCAAAACTAAATATTTAACAGCAATGGCCGCTGATTAAATCTCTACAACTCTGCCAATCCTGATAGAACGATGACCTCATCGTTATTTACATACTGACATTCAAGACTGATATTAAATTAAACTCGGCCAAACTGTTACAAAAAACAACAAATCTAAAATTCACTTTAAGCATATCGATTGTTAAGAGAAAGGTACATAATATTAGCAGTAATAATTTGCTTATTACATCACTGGAAAAAACATCGAAAATATAAATGCAACAATTTAAAAGTTCTTTACAAAATGAAAATATAATACATGGAGCATGAAAAAATGTGTATATTCATTGAATTAAAATTGTTAGAATATTAAAATATACATGAAAATGAAATATATTACAGAATAAAATAGTTAATTAACTATCGCGCTGATTGCGTTTTATTCAGCCTGTTGAATAAAATTTCATCATGTCAGCAGATGATGTGGTCATATGAGGACCTTCATGGTCGTCTACTTTCTCAACATCATACCGACCTCTCGGTTTTACTTTGACAATTTTATATGGTCCTAAAAACCTAGGTCTTAACTTAAGTCCAGTTCCGCATTGAGTTCGTTGAATGGTTACCAAATCCCCTTTCTGATATACTGGGGCTTTCTTGCGCTTTCTGTCGTAGCTCTTCTTATTTTCGGCCTGTATATTCTGAATGTTTGCTTTTGCGTCTTGTCGAAGTAGATCTCTCTGCTCTTGAAATTCTTCCATTAATTCTTCCAACGGAAAGTCTCGTACTCGGAGGTCTTCTTTATTCCTCATAGGAGTGCCAATTAACAGTTCAAAAGGTGTCCATTTGATACTACGATTTGAGGTACAGTTGAGGATTCTCTGTAGTCTGTCTACATGCTTGTACCATTTTGTAGGGTCATCAATAGTTAATTTGGTCAAGACAGGTATGAGTGTTCAATGTATTCTTTCTTCTTGGCCGTTTCCTTGGGGTACTCCGGTTGCAATTTGTAGATGTTGGATATTTTCTTCGTTACAATAGTCACTAAAGGCTGTATAGGTAAATGCTGATCCTCTATCAGTGATTATTCTCTTTGGATTGCCAAAAGTTTTCTGTTGTAGTCTTAGTTTGTCTAGTGCGTCCTCAGTAGAAGTAGATTTGACAGGATACAATTTTCTATCTTCGGGTTCTTGCAGTAAAATGGCTCCATACCCATGTTGACTTGCGTCTGTATGTAGTTCCGTTTTTCTTCCTTGTTTTACCCATTCGTCGATTTGTTTATTTACTTCTTGTTTCTCAGGAAATGAGAGTCTTCTTGCAGGTTGGTTGACTGGAATGTCGTTCTTTAAAGTTATGCTAATAGGTGCATCTGTAGCTTCAGTTTTTTCTGGCTTGTGACTGGAAATTAGCTCCGATAATTCTTTTCTTACTTCGGGATTAGAAATGTGCTTTATTTCGATTTCGTCTTGTGGTCTTGCCTCGTATAGCTGCGCATGCATGGAATATATTTTTACATCTTCTCTTTTTCGAAATTTGACACCTTCTTTGGTGAAGTGAAGTGAGGCTTGTTCTAAAATGTCAGATCCAATAACTGCCTGAAAATCTAAATATGAAGTAGGTACCACATGCCATGTCAGAGAATATTTTTGTCCATCTAATTCGATATCTTGCTGAAATGATCCTTTTTTCACTTGTGACTCTCCCAAACCAGATACTGTAATCGTTTCTCTTAAAAGTTCTGAAGGCTTGATGATTTGTTTGCTAATATCTTCTCGGAGGAGTGTTACTGAACTACCAGTGTCGATCAACGCATCGAAAGTTTTGTTTCTTAAAGCTACTCTTCTTGTTCTCCTTTTCTCTCGTGAAATTTCAGAGCAAGTTTGTACGATAGGTGCTAAAGGCTTGTTATTTTTCGTATTTTTGGATCGTCGTGGACAATCTACACCAAAATGTCCTGATGTTTGGCAGTAACAACAATTCACAGATCTCCATCGTTTATTTTCTGCGACAAATGCGTTCCTATTTTGCTGCAAGGGTCTCTTCTTGGACTTATTATTTTTTCTTATTTTTGGATCATCGTGGACATTCTACGCCATAATGTCCTAGTGTCTGGCAGTAACAGCAATTCACAGGTCTAAAGGGTTTATTTTTCTTGACGTATGAGATTCTGTTTGGCTCAAAGGGTCTCTTCTGGAACTTGTTATTTCTATCTTGGAAATTCGCTGGTTTTCGTGGTTGATTCAGAGACTTATTTGCTCCTTTATTTTCTTCTTCCTTTCTGAAGAATGGATCTGATGATTTTGGTCTCAATATCCTCCTGACATCGTCATATCGTTCGAATTTTTCTGCCAAATCAGTAGCTGAAGTTATGGATGATCACTCATCAATAAAGTGATTCTGAAACTCTTGTGGTGCCTTCCGTTTCAACTGGTCCGCAATGATAAGTTCACGTAATTTTTCGTAGGTGTCTATTTTCAGACCTGTTACTCATCCATCAAAGTAAGTTTGCAATTCGTGATAGAAATCTTGCCATGTTTTCTCGGGAGCTTTTTGATGTGAAACAAATAATTGTCGCAGTTTCTCCGGGACAACTTGAATCTCTGTAACAGCAGATTCTTCACGTGGTCATAATCGTTCGATTTTTCCTCAGGTTCTCGAGCAATTAAATGAGCAACTTCCAGAGGAATTAATCTTAGTAGCTTCTGGACCCATTGAGTTTTCGGTAATAACGCTAAATTGGCATGATGCTCAAATAATGTTAAATTTAAACTTATGTCATCTTTCATGTTGAATCGGTGAAACACCTCTTGCGAAGTCTTACTAGTCACTGAAATATCTGCGGAGTTTTCATGATCAACATTTATTTGAGCTTGGATTTTCAGCTTTTCAAGTTCGTGTTCACGTTCCTCTTTCCGCAATTGCTCTTTTCTTTCTTCTGTTAGACGTCTGTCCTCAATGATACACTCTAACATCACTTTGGCATCTTCCTCATCGTATTCATCAGTTTTTAAAATCAGATCTGTAATTTTGGGTTTCGTCAAGTCTGCTTCAACAGTTACGCCGAATTGATTCACGAGAGCAATAAAATCTTCTTTTTTGCCTTTTAGTAAGAAAGACATTTTGAAAGAAAAAAGGGGCTTGGTGCGAATCAAAGAGCTGTATTAATTTTGAAATTTATCCGAAATTCTCTATACTTCAGCGTGTTTAAATAAAAGTCAAATTAAATTAGTTTTGCTTTGAGCTTGAAATTAAAAATTAATCTTTGGGTAGTTTAAAACTAATTCCTTAAAACCAGATCTTAAAATGCACAAAATATTTTCACTCAACTGAATTAAAGATTGAAAAAATAACACTTAATAACTTTCAAAATAATGCTTGGCAATAAATATACTGTAAAGTAAGAAAACCCAAAATTACATCAAAAATACTGTATGAATTTAAACAATAAATAAAGTAAATAAATCCTCTTCAGTATTAATATATAAAAGTATTTGTACCATTGGAGTTCCCTAATATAAAATGCTATTAAAATGAATAGTAAATAAAATACTTTATTAGAAAACCATGAGTAACTTTCAGCAATGGAAAAAATATTTATATTCAAAATAACTTCATGCGTTTATTTTTTTAGATGTAAGCTTCGCATGAAAAAAAATTAAATTCTAAATATTTCAATTGTTCATTTGAAGTATATATGCACAATTAGTATAAAAAAAAATAAATACAGCAAACAATTGCTATTAAATGTGAGATAAATATTGAAGACATATTACCTTTAAAAAAACTTCATAAAAATAACGTTCATAGAATTGAAAATAAAAGTTCACACTTTTTACGATCGAAAGATTGGATATGCTGAGTCATAACTCTAAAAAGAAAATAAATCAGAACAGTTTTCGTAGCAAGAAAGGAAAAAATAATAAAGAGAATATACATTCAATACTTGTTATGACTCATCGCTTAAGAGCGACTGATATTAGGAATACTTAATGAGACTTGGCCCATCGTCTCAAGGTCATATTAAATTCTATCAGAACGGTTACTGAGTTTTAGTTTCTGTTCGTAAAGTTACGGAACAAGAAATATCTGAAGCATAATAAATCAGTTTGTACTTAAATAAAATACATAAATACAACAACTTGAAAATCACTATTTAGATTATTTTAAAAAGAAATATTATTACGCACTTTTGATGATTGAAATTAAATATCAAATTAACATATATATTTCTTAAGATGCTTTTAAGAAAAGAAAACTAAAAAGTTTAGCCCGGAAAAGAAATTAATTAAATTTCAAATTCAGATCCCGCGGCCGTGCCCCCAAGTTTGTAGGAATTGGGTGGGACAGAATGCTCATTCAACCACGTTTAGTTCAGTGTCTAGGGTCACTGAATGAAGAAAAAGAAGCTTTTGAATATGAAAGAAATTTATTTACAGTAAAGAAAAAGGAAAAGACATTTACAACCACGACAGGACTATTTACAATAGAGGAAAAAAAGGAATTACTTATAGATGCCACCAAGAGTAGTTAATAATTGTTTCATGGTGAAACTACGTTACGTTTTTACAAGATGCATGATCGGAACGATACGATCCTCTCTGGTCCCCGTCTGGCGAGCGAATGCGCAGTTCGCTTTTTCCCAAAATCTTACGTCACGCGTCTTGGATTTAACTTCAGCGATATTTTGTGATACACGTAGCGACATCTATTGCAACAAATTAGAAAAATATTTAACAGCAAAACTAAATATTTAACAGCAATGGCCGCTGATTAAATCTCTACATATATATATATATATATATATATATATATACTCATTTGTTATTTTCCTGC
>JAPMOQ010019144.1:38819-61082 GCA_026543055.1 Argiope trifasciata
ATAATTAGAAAGTAGTCATAGATCTAAAGGGGAGTAAAAATATCGATACAATGATTAGAGACCAGAGATAAGTCTAAAAGGGAGCACAATTATTAATGAAATGATTAGAGAGCTGACACAGATATAAAGGGAAGTAAAACTACCAATGCAATAATTAGAGAGCTGTGATAAATCTAAAGGACAGTAAAACTAACAATGCAATAATTAGAGAGCAGTGATAGGTCCAAAGAAGAGTAAAACTATCAGTGCAGTGATTAAGAATCAGAAATAGATTTAAAGGTGAAAAATTTAAGGTTATATCATATGATTTTCAGTTGGGACACTATTTATAACTTTGTAAGAAAAAGATTATTCTTTCGAACATTGAAAAAACGAATGTACCCTTATAAAAAGACACAATAAAATCATCTCATAATTGGTGATACATTTGATAAAAAACATCCTTAATTTTTTTATGAAGAAGGATTATACTCTCATAAATTATTCAGTCGAACATTGGAGAAAAATGATTCTACCCTCGGAAAAAGACGCAATGCGAACTTTTCTTACACGATGTTACATTTGTTAAAAGTATTCATAGAATTATTTTTCACGAAAAAGGATTTAAAAAAATTAATGGTGAAATACAAAGACTTCAATGAAGCCTTAATTATTTATACATTCTTTTCTCTAGACTTTCTGAAAATATTTTCTCGGAAACCCAATCCATTTCTCTAGAAGATAAACAATTTATAATTCAACAAGAAAGATTGAAAACCGTTACATAAAGGAAACTCTCCTCTTCTTCTAATGTTTACGGGACTTAAATTAATTAGAAGATTCCCGACGAAATTATTTAAATCCATTCGTCTGGAATCTTGTTCCGAAATCAAGTCGACGATTTAAGAAAACGCCCGCATTCATATTCTAATCACTTTATTAATAAGAAGTTATACTATTTATATTTCACGTTTTAAAACTACATTATTTTCGCTATTCTATAACTCCCAAACTTTTAAATATTTCTTAATAGATTAATGATTTTATTAACAGATTAACAAATTGAATTAAGCAATTAAGTATAACAATCATTTTCATTGAATCAACAAAATAAAAAACTGGAAAATGAATAAATATTTTAAAATTTCTTATAGAATACATGATTGATTTTAAATAATTTGTTATGTATTATCAGACCATATAAAAGTTGAAGAATAATCGTTTGGCAAAGGAAATGGTATAATCGTTTGGTAAAGGAAATGGTATAATCGTTTGGTAAAGGAAATGGTATAATCGTTTGGTAAAGGGAATGGTATAATCGTTTGGTAACAAAAATGATATAATCGTGTGGTAACGAAAATAGTAAAATCGTTTGGTAGTAAAAATGGTATAATCGTTTGGTAATGAAAATGGTATAATTATTTGGTGACGAAAATGGTATAATCGTTTGGTAACGAAATTGATATAATCGTTTGGTAATGAAAATGGTATAATTATTTGGTAACGAAAATGGTATAATAGTTTGGTAATGAAAATGATATAATCGTTTGGTAACGAAAATGATATAATCGCTTGGTAACGAAAATGATATAATCGTGTGGTATTGAAAATGGTATGATTATTTGGTGACGAAAATGGTAAAATCGTTTGGTAACTTAACGAAAATAAGAATATTCCAGATAGAATAGTATTTAATCCATTTCTCTAGAAGATACACATTATAATTCAACACTAAAGAAAGGAAAACCGTCACATAAAGAAAACTCGCCTCTTCTTCCGATGTTTACGGGACTTAAATTAATTAGAAGATTCCCGACGAAATTATTTAAATCCATTCGTCTGGAATCGTGCTCCGAAACCAAGGCGACGAGTTTAAGAAAACGTTCGAATTCATCCAAGCAGAACCCGGGAAAGGAGGGGGGTGGGCGGAAGAGGCCGGGGGCTTCTGTCAGGGGACGTGAAAGACAAATCGATATTGAAACATTTTGTGAGACCTGAAACTATGCGCGGGGCAACCTTGAAGATTTATTCGTTTCTGTTCCAATATTTGGCGGAGTATTGACTTGGATGGTGAAGAGATGTAGAGGATTCATTCTTCTTCGACGATAAATAAGAGTTACAGAGAAAATCGATATTGCTTTTCTTCGTGTGGTATTTTTAAAAATTTGTGAAGGAGCCATATGGCAGCATCTAAAGCTTTTTTTAAATTTCAAGACAAAGAACTTTAGTTTTAAGATCTAAATTAGAATCTTATTTGCAATTGTGTGGATATTTCTAATTATTGTATTAAAGTACTTTTCTTTTTGATCATGAGATGAATTATATATACATTTTATTAGGTTGAAATTCATAATTAAAAAGTGGAAAATTATGTAGCTAAACAAAAGTTTCTTCCAGAGAGGCTGGGTAATATCAATTGAACGAACTTATTCCTAAGCACTACTTATATTATTTTTAGAATATCTTTGATTTTTGATTCTTTATATACGTGCCTTTGAAATATATTATTTGAAACAACTATGAATTCCAGTGAGCAGCAAAAAATTAAAACAACATGAATGGTGAAATAATAAATTCAGTAATTTAATTACACATCTCCTTATTCCCCTTTATAAAGAAGTAACACTAAAGTTTATATTTTTAGGACTTGGTGTAAAGTTTGATATTTTAATGGCTTTTAAGTAAATAGTTCATTTTTGTTGCATAAAAAGCATTCGAATCGTTCAAATATTATTCAAAATATTGTAATAAATTTGTACTTTTCCATATCATCTGATCCGTCGAAATCTGACAGGTACTTTTTGAGATTATATCGTTTTGCCTTTCGATAACATAGACTAATCTGGATGGAAAACATTTCATATATGACATTTGCTACGAAATTTCATTTTTGAGATGATATTGTTTTTTCTTTCGATGGCATAGAATGATCTGGGTGGAAAAAATTACCATCTTTTTTTGTGTGTGTGTAAAGTTTTACAGTTTTAATTACTTTTAAGTAAATAATTCATTTCTTTTACATAAAAAGTATTCGAATCGTTCAAATGTTGATCTAAAAATTGTAATAAATTTGTACTTTTCAATATAATTTTACCCCGTCGAAATTTCACAGTTAATTTTTGAGATTATATCTTTTTGCCTTTCGATGACATAAAATGACAAGGATGCAAAAAATATGATGTATGACATTTGCCCCAAAATTTCATTTTTGAGATGATATTGTTTTGTCTTTCGATGACATGGAATAATCTGGATGGGAAAAAAATTGACATATGAAATTTGCAACAAAATTTCAGTTTTGGGATGATATTGTTTTGTCTTTCGATGACATAGAATGATCTGGATAAAAAAATAATATATGACATTTTTATCCAAATTTCATTTTTGAGATGATATTGTTTTGTTTTTCGATGGCATAGAATGATCTGGATAAAAAAATAATATATGACATTTTCAACCAAATTTCATTTTTGAGATGATATTGTTTTGTTTTTCGATGGCATAGAATGATCTGGATAGAAATAAATGATGACATTTACAACGGAATTTCATTTTTTGAAGCAGAATTCGTCCCTGGGATGTCCCTTTAAATTTTTATGCAATAAATTAACCCCCTGATTAACTTTATAAATTTGATATAGGTTACATTTCAATAATTATAAATGTGTCTTAAATTTGTATCAAAATTATCTACTGACAATTAGTTTATTTGTTCGCATGTCTATATGCATAAAACTAGACGAATTAAAAACACTGCAAATCAAGGTAAACAAAAATTTTGCATGTTGCTTTGAATTTAAAACTATAGATATATATTAAATTTTGGTTACAATTGTTCAATGGGGAAATATTCAAGTAGTATGCAATATTTTCTCTGATATTTTATGAAAGTATACTATAAAATATTCTGCGAGACTAATTATATTACAGCAAAAATGAACGAATCTTAAAAACTTTTCAATATTGTATGATTCTGAAGTTAAAATTTAACTATGAGTACAATAAAATTTGAAAAACTTTTATCAAGAGTTTACTTTATATTGAAATTTATTCTTCAATAAAATTTCTAAAACTTTTATCAAGAGCTTACTTTATTTTTAAATTTACTAAACATGGCAATGTCGAATCTTCATATTTTGAGAAATAACATTGACAACAAGTTTAAAATTTCAAAGCAATAGTGTAAAAATTTTTAGTTTGATTTCAACAATGCAATATATTATTGTAAAAATAAATTTAGCAAATTTTATAAAAAAATTGACAAAAAAAATTATTCTATAAAAAAACTGAAATCTTTAAAAAAGGAATTTTTTGCATTTTAAAATGATGGAAAAAACAAGTTTTTTGCTGTAATAGTTTCGAACTTTTCCATAAAAATGCCTAAATTATGTTTAATTGAAATTCTAATCGAACATATTGGTTAAATGAAATTCTAATCTAATATATTTATTAAATGAAATTCTAATCGAACATATTTATTAAATGAAATTCTGATCTAACATATTCATTAAAGCAAATTCTGATCGAACATATTCATTAAATGAAATTCTAATCGAACATATTCATTAAATGAAATTCTGATCTAACATATTCATTAAAGCAAATTCTGATCGAACATATTCATTAAATGAAATTCTAATCGAACATATTAATTAAATGGAATCCTAATCGAACATATTCATTAAATGAAATTTTGATCTAACATATTCATTAAATGAAATTTTGATAGAACATATTCATTCCAAGGCACATTTTTTCACCTCCCACGCACGTACCTCATATAAACAATTAATCTTTTTCATTGCTAGATATATTAACTCCTATTGTGAATATAATTCTTAATCGAAAGCCTGCTTTATAAACATACGCAATCCAAATTGAAAAATTTTGAATCCATGTATGGCAGTTGGTTATCATTTGAAAAACTACATCCAATTCAAACAAATATTTATTTGAATTTCAAAATGGTATATTAGTTTTTTTTCCTTCTAGGTGAAGTCATAGCTGCGTGCAGTGCAGTTCTTCATCATCCAGATTTTGCATTTGTTGGAATTTATTGTTGTCTGGAAAAATACCGTGGTTGCGGTGTCGGTAAAAAAGTAAGTTTGTGCTTAAAAGAATTCTGAACATAATGTTGCATAGTTGAAATTAAGAATAATCCAGCCTTGGAATTGGAGAAACATATTACATTGTTGTCATTCTTGATGGATGTCTTTATACAAACTTTTTAAGTTGACGTCTTTATATAAACTGCTACTGAAAAGATAATTCAAGCAATTATACATTCAAATAATGCGCAAGAAAATAATTAATGAAGAATGTTTTCATTCATAAATTTTTAAAAATATTGTAAAATTTTATTAAAATTCTAGTTGGTATCCGGCGTGTTGCTGCAGCCGAAAAAAATAATATTAAGTGAAATCCATCAATAATTTGGCAATGTTTTATAGAAATAGGATGAACGGTACGACAGTATATAAAATATGAACAAACAATTATCGTTTTTTATATATTAGATTTATGTATTGTTTTAGAATTGTAAAACTTGGTGTTCTTTCAGAATAGTAATGGAAGAAACTATTTATTGTGTCTCGTGACGCGTTTCATATTCGTTCAGAATTCTCAAGTTTAATTTTATAAAATGTGATTAAAATATTTTCTTTTAAAATTAATTTAACATATAAAACCTATTTATACCATAAAATCGTCAATATAGCTGAAAAAATAATTTTTAAAAATTAAGAAGATGCAAAATTATTTTACTACAATAATTTTGGTGGTTACTGCGAAAAACGCTAAAATTCAATTAAAAATTTAAAACCCCCAAAGTTGGTCTCCACAACTCTATCTCGCATAATCTGTAATAAAGTTATTAATTCTGAGAATGGTTTGCATGACTTTAACTTGGATTTAGCATTTCTATAGAATCTATTGTGTCCTTGGTGAGTTATTTGGAGATTAACCCCTGGTAAGTAGATGCAGTTGAGATTAAATTTTTTAAAAATTTTCGACCATTGTACTATCCCTATAACCATCCCGTAGGAGTAAACAATAAACTGACCAAGTTTCTCACAATCGAATGAACGGTTTAGAAAGGCATAAGAGACATACAGACAAACATTCATTTTCATTTATATAGATTAATAATTTTTCTCTTCTGCGAATGATTTATCGTTAATTTTTATCAAACACGATATAGCAATCGTTTGAAAGCATTGAGTACATAAGCATTGAGTACATAATTCTGTACTACATAACGTACCAACAACTGTTATCCAGCTTGTATTCTTCCTATTTAGCATGCCAAAGAAACGTCTGATTATTATTCACCTACCTAATAGTTTCTTATTATTTGTAATTCTTTTAACTTTATGCAAATTTGTCTCACTAAACCTTCAATATAATGTTTTTAGGTATGGGATGCATGCATGGAACACATTGGTGGTAGGAACGCAGCTCTGAACGCAGTGCCAGGAAAGTTGGAACTGTACCGAGACAGAGGAGGATTTCCCATTGTCGAGACCCAATGGACCTGTGTGGTAAACGAAACCGAAGAGCCCATTAACCATGAGCACCTCTCAGACCAACTACCGGAAGGAGTTACCATCGAACCTTTCCAAGAGGCCTTCCTGCCAGCCATGTCTGAGTTTGACCATGCACTCATTGGGTATGACAGAAAGTTAGCTCTGGAGCTCAATTGCAAAGAGGTGGATAGCCAATCGCTGGTCGCCTTTAAAGATGGAAAGTGCGTGGGATTTGGCACCATCAAGATAAGTTGCCACAAGTGTGGCCAGGTTGGGCCCTTGTATGCAGATGATGCAGCTGTGGCAGAGGTCATATTAAGGAGGTTGATAGTTTCGTTGCCTAAGGCAAAAGGATTCGCCATGATGACCATCAGTACCAATGCTGCTGCTAGTGATTTCATAAAGAAGATTGGCTGCCCAACAACTGAAGAATGTCCTAGGTTATACAGAAAGAAAAAGCTAGATGTTGACACCAATAAAGTCTTTGCACATTGGGATCTCAATTTCTCCCCGTACTAAAATTCTGTAAAAGATTATTGAGTTGCAGGCAACAATACGCATAAGGAAATTCTACATAATTTACATTCATTCTGCAGAGCATGGAATGTTGATTAAGGTTAAAGATGATTTTATTTAAAGAGCGAAACATTGTTTTTGCATTTATTTTTTACTTTTTACGTTTATAAAAAATGATACTTAATCACTTTATGCTTACTCTAATAATGCTTTATTTAAGGCTTAATATAACACACACAATATTTTTTTGCTATAAAAAAGTGCTATTGTAAATTAATTATTAATATTTTTTGTAGAGAGTTTATTTTTTAAAAAAATAATGTGAATAATATTTTAGTTTGCATTTTCAATGATAGTAACCCTTCAATATAAGAAAAATAAATAAATTGTTTTGAAATATGTTCATAAAATATTTAAGTAGAATATACTCCAAAATGTAATTTTGTAAAATTATGATTCTTAATCTTTATGCAGTTTTTGCTTTTGTATTCAAAAATTTGATTTTAAATTAATTAATTTAATTTTTTAAATTAAATTTTAATTAATACTAATTTCAAGAAGAATTTTAATTTAACAATTTTTGATTATTAAAATATTATTTATTATGTATTAATTTTTTTGTCAATAATTTTTTAATGATTAAATTTTTTGAAATTAAATTTCTTCTTGAAATTAGTATTACCTTTGAAATACCTATTATTTATTGAGTTGAATATATTGATTACTTAATTACTAATCAATGATCGGCTATAAAACAAAGTTATTTTCTTTAGTTTCATTAAAAATTTTGCAACAACTTTATTACTTATAACCAAAGAGAGCTGGGACTCAAAAGTCTTATTTACATTAAACATATACAACATGGTTAATCTACACATACATGTAAGTAAACGATCATAGATTTATTTAAGATGCTAATGTATAAATGATCTTTTTGCCTTAATGACAAGAATTTGAAGAAATCCAAAATATCCCAATTGGACTTATGTATATTTTGGAACGAATATCTAAATTTCAGAGGATTCAAATGCTAAGGGAGTCATAACAAATCTTTGAACATATACTAGACTTGTACTTGCATGGAAAGAGGAACTTTGATAAAATCATTTTTCGGTTCTCAAAGCCGAGACTGTGTCACGAAATCACCGTGATTTCGCTTATTGATAAGGGATAAAATCACAGCATATCAAATTATCCAATTCCCGTGATAGAAGGATTTATTTTATTGTATCCTAACAGAAGTACTTTTAATATTGAATGATTTCTGTACATTTTCTTGATTTCAAGTTAAGATTTGTATTAAAGTAGCAATATCTGATGTGATGATTTCTGTTCATTTTCTTGATTTCTAGTTGAGATTTGTATTAGCAATATTTGATGTGATGATTTCTTACGTTTTCTTGATTTCTATTTAAGATTTATATTAGCAATATTTGATGTGATGATTCCTGTACATTTTCTTGATTTCAAGTTAAGATTTGTATTAAAATTAGCAATATTTGATGTGATGATTTCTGTATATTTTCTTGATTTCAAGTTAAGTTTTGTATTAAAGTTAGCAATATTTGATGTGATGTTAAAAATAAATGTTAACTACTAAATATAGAAACTTGAATGAATAGGAATTTTTGTGTATTTTTCCTTTAACAGGACGCAGCGAATAATCGTCAAACAATGTAAAATTTCGCCAAATTTCTGACAACCGTAAGTGGATAAGTTTCTTACAACCATACGCTTCGCTTGGCGATTTGGCTCGCATTTGGTTCAAATTGGCGATATTTGCGTCCGGCTAAAGCAAAAGTACTAATTTTGGTTATGTATTTAATATACCACTGAAATAAGCTACATAATTTCTTTGTACTGATATTCAGTAAATAAGAATATTTGTTAAAATGTTAAGAAATTTGTGATGAAATATTTAGCAATAGAAAACATGTCTTTAGAATTTTTGTCTAGTAAAGACAATATTCAGCTGAAGAAAATAGTGTGTGAACTATTGATAGCATATCAGACATTGAAAGGCAATGAGATGGTAAAATACAACCTGCAATAATTGCAAAAGATTGTTGTTTATTCATGATGAAAATAAAATATGTTTGTTATATTGCAAATTTAAATGATTATAATTTCTTTAATTTCAGGGTTTTTACTAATTTGAAATATTTTATACATTCTTGACCCAGGAATAATTTTGAATTTGAATTTGACGCATAGAATATCGCATATCAGTAATCAATTAATGCATATCAGACATTGAAAGGTAATGCGATGATAAAGTACGATCTGCAATAATTGCAAAATATTGTTATTTATTTATGGTGAAAATAAAATATGTTTTTAACATTGAAAATTTAAATTATTATACCCACTTTAATTTCAGGGTCTTTAATAATTAAAAATATTTTATAAATTCCTGAAAAAAGAATAATTTTAAATTTGAATTTGATGTATAGAATATCGTTTATCATTCAGTTATGTACCCACTTAAAGACTTTATTAAAAATCGATATTCTGTAAATATTATGCTTCTTTTAATTTCTTCAAGGAATTGCCACATATGTCTATAATTAATTTTTTTTCTCTCAATTTTATTCATTCTGTGTAAAAAAATATTAAAAAAAAATATCTAGTAAAATCTCGGAAAATAAGTTAATGAATTTTTATCGATATAAAATATTATTCCTAATAGATATAATTAACCATTTCCTAAATAACCATATATCATCAAATAGCCAAAAAATTATCCTTGATGAGATTAAGAAACTGAATAATATCTATTTGTAAAAGTAATTCGTGATATAAGAATTTTAACATAGAATTGCTTGTTTGCATTTTGATTAGAATTTTGCTTTTGATTTCGTATATTAATCACTTAAAAGCATTGGATTGAATAAATTTGTTTGAAATGTTCTCTTTGAATGAAGATCCAAGTGAACAAAAAAGGTGCTTTAAGGTTATTATTTTCTTTTTATCAATGATTGCAAATATCTGTTGATTGAAAAATATCTTCTATAAAAATATTCATTCATAAAATATCTGTAATGACGGTTTAATGTTTCACATATCAAAAGAGCTTGGAGAAATTTGTACAAAATTAAAATTCTGATAAATAATGTTTTTGATTCAATATTTGATACATCAAACAATTTTACATCTTTCAAAGCATATCATGCATGACTAAATTGATATGTACAAAGATTTATTTGCAAAGTTCTTTTCGCATTTATGTAAATTGTATGTAAATGTATTGCATTTGTTACATTAATTGCACACGAATTGATTGTTGATATTATTTTACAAGCAGATCTATGACAATCTTAGATGTGTGACTTTCTGTATTCTTAGTTGTCAATTGTATCTTGCTTTAGCTTTTGTGAGAAATGTGGCTTTGTGATTGAAAAGATTTGGTATTGGAATTTTAATGCAATCTTGCGCTACATATCACTCTTAACTCACGTAACTGCCAATTTTATTCATGATTTAGTTTCTTAATATAAGTGTTGAAATGTTTAGAGTCAAACTCTTTGTATTTATTGTTCGATATATGGATTATATGTTGTTATTAAATGTATGTTACATATAAGAAGTTGCCTTTTTTTAAAAAAACAAGTATTATATGTATATATATATATATATACAGTAAATTTCAATAATTATATATTAATTTATTTTAATATATTATTTCATTGTATTATTATAAATATTAATTGGTTATGTAAGACTGTATAATATTTATAGCGAAGAATTAAACCTTAAAAGTAATATAATATAATTAAAATAAACATATATTACTTTTTAGGAAACTAATCCAATTTTTATTAAATTAATGTAAATGAAAATCATAAAATTAATATATTAATCTATTTATGTATAATTTTATTGTAGTATTATAAATAAATTGGCTAAACGTAAAATTAAAAGACTATATGATATTTATAATGATGAATTAAAAATTAAAAGTAATGTAATATAATTAAAATAAAGAGATATTACTTTTTTAGAAAACTAATCCAATTGCTAAAACATTAATGTGATTAATTAAATCAATAAAAATATAAACAAAAAATTAATTTTATTAATATATGATTTTATTGTAATGTTATATTTATTTGCTAAACGTAAAGTTTAAAAAAACATTAAACATTTTTCTTCCTTCATTACAGCAACGAAAACAGAATTTTACATTTTGAAAATGGAACCTAAATGTATTACATTAAGCATATATTTCAGATATTGTTTCATAGAGCAGGGATCGCGAACCATTTGCATGCATGCGATTGTTAGCATTCGGCACAACATCTTGGGCACGCCACCAATCAAAATGATTTGCACGCCACTTCAATTGATAAATTGAGTTGTCAAAATTCAACTGGTTGGAAATTGAAGAATTTGAAACAAACGCCAATCATTCTGACCAGTCTTGTTAAATATGAATTCAAAAATTTATTGAAACAAGGAACAAGATAAAATTAATTGAAACAAATAGATTAAAAAGCAATAAAAATAAAAATGCTAGTAACGAAATTTTCGAAGCATGAAACTCCAGACACATTTGACTGTTTGAAGAAGCTGGCTCATGGCTTTTTAACAGTATTTTCATTTATCTACATCTGAGAGTCATTAATTTCAGTTATGAATAACATTAAAGATTCTCTTGCTACTCCGATTCAGGGTGTATTCTTATAAAAGTAACATCTTATAACCCTAATATGTTATTTGTCATATAATGTGCACGTGTAACTAAAACATTTACTTTTTAATTTTTTCTCTCGATTTTATTCATTTTAAGTATAAAAAATATTAAAAAAAATATCTAGTAAAAACTTGGAGAATAAATTAATGAATTTTTATCGATATAAAATATTATTCCTAATAGATATAATTAACTATTTCCTAAATAACCATATATCATCAAATAGCTAAAAAATTAAGCTTGATGAGATTAAGAAACCGGATAATATTTTCTTGTAAAAGTAATTCGTGATATAAGAATTTTAACATAGAATTGCTTGTTTGCATTTTGATTAGAATTTTGCTTTTGATTTTCGTGAAATAACTAAAAGGAATTCTAGAAATAACTAAAATATTTACTACTATAAAATGTTTTTTTTTGTAGTAAATAAAGAGGCTTGTTATTAAGATATATTATTAAGTCAAAATTACCTAATTATACATATTTTTAGAAGAAAAATGGCTCATTTATCTATAAGGGTTTGCATTTTAAAAATTTTAACCCTTAGAGCAACTATTGAAAAGTCAGTATGACAAGGAATAAGAACTATTTATTGCAATAAATCAGAAGAAAGATTTTTTTTTTCTTAGATGAGAAAGGATATATAGGAATATCTGAGAACATCCTGATATTGGAAAACGCTTTTGCTCTCGAGCAATGCATTTTGAGACATCAATAAAATTAGATTTTGGTGACATCTTACAAATCAAAGGCAAGTTGAATAACTATTTGAATTATATTCAGAATCGGCACTTAAATAAAATTTTTGAGGCACAAGAGATGAAATAGAGAGTTTAAACATTAAACATCCTTTAGTTTATACGATGAAAAATATTTTCTTTTATGAAACAGATAATGATTGACTAGAACATAGATTCCCAACGTGGACTATAACGCCCCCTTGTGGGCGTTTGAGACTTTCAGGGGGACGGTAAAAGACTTAAAGAAAAATAGGTGGCGTTAATTTGGCACGGAGGGGAGTGGGAAGAGTAACCAAATAAAATATAAAAATACTTAAACATCACGCTGATCATTTCCATCATGAAAGTGAAAATTCACATATTTCGATATGAGATTTCACTGTTTCAATTCAGCTAGAAGAGTCCATTCTATCAACCAATGATGCATTGTTATTGTCATACTTGAGTTTTATCAAAGATGAAAAAATATGTCAAGAAACATTGTTTGCTACCAATTTGGAAAAAAGATACCAAAAAAAATTATATTTGATACACTGGAAAAGTTTTTTGACTAAAATAAATTCCTTTCAATAATATTTTGTCAGTTGCTACGGATGGCGCTCTGGTTATGACAGAGAGCTACAAAGGCTTCATAGCATGCTTAAAAAATAAAGTTCCTGACTTGCTTGCTGTGCATTGCGTAATTCATCGACAGCATTTGGTTGCGAAAAATTTAAGCTAACGCCTCCATATATTACTGTAACATGTTATAAGAGTAGCTAATAAAATCAGTAGCAACTCGTTGAATGACAGATTATTTAGTCCGCTTTGCATAGTAAATGATGAAGATTTGAACCGATTGCTGCTTCATACAGAGGTGCGCTGGCTTTTAAAGTGGTACTTATTTGATTCGATTTTATAATCTGTTTGAATGTGTGATAGAATTCCTGGGAAACAAAGGCATCGAATTGAGTGACAAGATCATTGCATCAAAGCATGATATTGTGTACTTAGCAAATCTGTATAAATTGTTTAAGGATGTCAATCTCCAACTTCACCTTGATTAAGACTAAAAATATCCAAACTGCTATTATATAAAAAAATATAGGCAAACGTGAATTCAATAACAGTCCATATTTATCAGCAGTATCATCCAAGAACGACGACTGGTTTGTTTACTGTCAACACTTGGAAAACCACTACAATGACTTCAAGGAATGATTCCAAAACATTTTAAACATGGGCATACCAGACTGTGTTTTGGCTTCTTTTCAACACAGTAAAATCATCTCAGTTAGAAGAAGTAATAGAACTGACGACAAATGTGAAATTAAAAATTAAATTCAAGAATTTTGGTGGCAGAAGTCAATTTAGAAACTGTATTCAGGATTATGGCCGATTGTTCAACAATTTCTGATAACATTCCCATCTTCATGTTTAGCAGAACATGGATTTAGTGCTGAGGCAAAGGCAGTATTGATAAGGAAAAAGAGAAATCGGCTCCATGTTGCTAAACGTAGCGACATAGATTACTATTTATGTAAAATTGAGCCCGATATTAACAAGCTCCATAAAATGTATCAAATCCAGCCTTCTCATCAGTAAGAAATTAGCTGTCTTTACATTTTAATAAAAACACTTTTTAATATAATTAAGGGTGTGTTTTGAGTGTTCTCTGAAACTGTCAATTTATTTATTTAGAAAGCATTAGTTTATTATGGATTATATAGCATCATCAATAACACTGCCTATCCTTATAACAGGCAAGCTAAAACTTTTATTCCTTTTTTCTAAATAAAGAAGAAATTCAGTAGCCTTTTAGTTGCAACAATTATCTATCTATTAGTATTTTTTTTTATTTAATTATTGTTTTTACCATGAATATGTACGCTGTTATTTCTCTGAAGGGGGATATGATATTGAAATATTCACACACAAAAAAAGGCATCAGTTCAAAAAAAGGTTGGAAATCTCTGGACTAGAGCAAGGGTGGTTAACTATTATGGATCAACGTGACATTTTTTTTTTGTCTAAATAAAAGTCTAATGGTGTATATGCATGTCGGCAAATGATTTTGGCTTGTGATTATTGGAAAGATAATAAAACTAAATAGTAACAACTGAAAACTCTTTATTTACTATGAAAAAAAACATTTTACACTGTGTAGTAGTTTTTTTATCGTGTCCGTGTTTCCACGGAAAGGGGGTGCAGCAGCTTATGAGGGTAAAGACCCCTGAGCAACCAGAGGGCAGAACTCTGTCTTCTAGCTTAAGTGAAGATGACACACACATTCGCTTAGACACCCCCTTTTTACAGGGGGGTACATTCACTCGCCTCACAGACAGAACACCGAGTGACAACCATGCCCGAACCCGGCATGGTTGGGGAAGATGAAGGGGAAGACACGAGACCCCTGTACCAGGAAGCCGGCACTGTGTAGTAGTAGTTTTATTTATACGTGTCATTCAAATTAAAGCAACATTAGTGTGATTTCTGTTACAGATTAGATGGCAAATACCCCATATTAGAATGGTAAGATGTCACTTTCAGCAGAATGTACGTAGAATTGCGATCATTGAAGATAAGGTTTCTAAAAGATTCTTTAATGTTATTTATCACTGAACATAATGATTCGCAGCCATAGGTAGATCAAAATATGGTTAAAATTGTATAAGCCAGTTTCTTCAACAAGTTGATGTTCGAATCGAATTCTATGTTTCCAAACTTTCGTTACTGACATTTTTACTTATGTCGCTTGATCATTTTTCTGTTTCAATCCATTCCAACTCTTTCCTTCTTTCATTAAATTTTTGAATCCATATTGAACTAGACTGAAAATCAATCAGTTCTATTTCAAAATGTGCAATTTCCAACCAATGAAATTGAAACAAGCTCGGCTTATCAAATGAAGTCACAGGCAAGCCGTTTTGCAAACCGTAAAATGCCATTGGTTCGCCATCCCCGGACAAGAGAGTCAAGTGCGGCCTGGTGGTAAGGTCTCGGCTTTGGAACGGATGGCTCAAAGACAGCTTCTCATGTGGGTGGTGCTGTTGTTATTGCTGAGGACACAAGCAGTTTCCAATTGAGTACTTTTTGCTCAGTTTTAACTGCTGATCTGACGGCAATCTTAGTTGCACTTGAGAAAATTTTGAATTTTAATGAACGTAAATTCTTCATTTATTCCGATAGTATGAGTGCTCTGGAGGCTCTCAGTCATCCTCTTATTAAAACACATCCATTAGCTGTAGATATCCTTTATCTTTGGAGAAGTTTGCAAACTCGAAACTACCAAATTTTATTTTGTTGGTTGCCTGGCCACGTTGGTATTGTTGGCAATGAATCTGCCGATGCTGCAGCGAAGACAGCATCCACTTCTTTACAACGAGCTATTCCATATATGGATTTTAAAAAATATATTTCACAACGTATTTTTTATCTATGGAAGGAATCATGGGAATTGCAGATATCTAAATATCTAATAAGCTGCATGCTCTTCATCCTGACATTACTCAATAGCCTGTTATTCTAGTGCTCGAGTTGGACGTCATATTGACTCGATTTCGCATTGGCCATACTCGTCTTACACATAAACATTTGTTGTTTGGAGAGCGATGCCCAGTCTGCATTGCATGCCATGTTGATTTGACTGTCATTCATATTTTATCTGAATGTCCAATTTTTAACCCCCATCGTTTACGTTTATTTGGTGCTTCATATTCAGACATTCGTGACTTGGTGGGTGAAGATCCCCATCCAATTATATTTACCTTCTTGAAAGAAATTGGTCTTTTCCATCTTATTTAACTTGAAAAACATTTTACCTCAACATATATAAACTTTTATAAATTTTACCTTTTTTAAAATTTAAAAATTGAATCTCTCCAACCATATGTTTGGCGCAGCATGGCCAGAAATGGCTTTTGTGCCACAAAACCTTAGCTTAACTAACTAACTCGGCTTTGGAACCGAAGGGTCGCACATTCGAGGCCCGATCCACAGAAGAACTGACGTGAAAGAGGGTCTGGTGCACGTTAAATCCGTAGAGGACAAACGTCCACCTGCTGGTGTGGTGCAGAGAGTGGGGTGACAGCTCAGATGTCTTCCGTTATCTGATCGGGGTTCAAAATGACGAGGTCTATCCCAAAATTGCCCAAGTGTTGCGTTAAAATGGAGCATTAATATAACTAAACTAAAATTCATGGACTAGAGAATATAAATAATACCAGAAATTAAGGTATCCGACTACGTTCGGAGGATAATATTTGAAATATTTGATTTTTTAAAAAATATTTAGAACTATGGTTCTTAGAAGTATTATCAATTATAACCAAAATACAATAAAAACAATAAACTTATTTGAAAATATAATATATTTTGAGAAATAGAGGAATTTATAGTAAGTTTTGGTGAAATTGAACCAAAACGGTGAATATTCTACACATCGTAATGCAGCCATCCTATTTTCCTTTATACACAAGTTATAGAATATAATGATGAAGGAAATGAACCAAAATCTAAGAAACGTTTTGGGAAGCAAAGAAGTTATGGGTAAAAATATGCGTATATATGCATTTTTTCCATAAATTCACAACAATTTTTCTAAAAAAGCCTATAAATGAAAAAGTATTTCACCAATAATGAAACTTTTGGCTCATTTCATTTCCCATAATATTTAAAACTGACGTTTCAATTCTTTTGTGAATACCGCTGTTGGTTTTTGAGATATCATGTTAACGGTGAAATTTTATGAAAATTAAAGTTGTGAGAAAATTGGAGTGAAAGACAAATTTTAGTTGAAAAAATATGTTTTTCGTAACATTTCCCTGTTATAGGATAGGTCAGGCCTTCCATTCCCCAAAAAAGATAAATTATTTTAGAAAGAGGTAAGTCTGAACTACCAGAAACAATTCGAATATGTGTTCGTAAACCCGTGTTTTTAACGTATTCGGATACCTTAAATCATTCTTTTCTGAAGGATCGCACGATTTAACTCTCAATCGCCTCAAAATTAAAGCGCATCATAGAGAAAATGTTACAAAGATCCTTTTTCCAGTTAGATAAAATGTCAACATTAATATTTTTCTAAAACTTAAGAACGCATGTGGAAAAGTGAACAAAATATTCGCATATTGAAAAGGCGCTTTGTACAATCCTTGGAAGTGCTCAACATCACAGTCGTTACTTTATTCATCAAATTGACACTTTTTTCTGACTTATTTTGAAAGTTCTTTTCAAACAGAGAAGCAGAAACAATCGTTACGAAAATAATGACGCAATACACGTAATGAATGAAAACCGCTCTTCGTTGGAGTGCTGGAGGCTTTCGCGCTAATTGGAGTCGACATAGAAGGTGGTTATGTCACACTTTTGACAAGGTCACGAAATTCTAGACCCTCGACTGTAGGCAGCTAGTTTCCTCTTCTCTAAACTTTGTATCTTATTTTTTTATTATTTTTCTAAGGTATCGTTTTACATTGTAACCTTGGGAGAAAATGCGATATCGAATACTGTTCTGCTATATTGTAGGAGTGGTGTTCATTTCCAAAGAGTGATATGGAAAAAAAGGGGAATGATATAAGTGAAAGTTATTTTGAGAGAGAAAAAAATGGTAGATTTTTTTTTCAAATATAATCGGTAAAGAAATTGGAGACATAATTCTAAAAGCGGACTTTGCTAATGGCAGAAAATACTAAAAGAGAGAGAGAGAGAGAAGAAAAATTTAAATTCTACTATTTAATTAAAAGTTACTTTAAAATAAAATGTGATTTTTTATTTTTAAAAAATTTTCTCTCTATTTATCTTTCAGATTTGCTTTAGATCTGAAATATTTTTTTTTGAAATATGATTTACGATTTTACGTTTATATCTGTATTCAAATGAAAAAAAAAAAATCTTAGAGTTCTTCTGAAGTTCGATCCAATAAATCCCTTCATATTTAATTAAACAATAATTGTTTGATTACCATAATCGTTTGATAGAAAAGAAAGCAATTTATTCACTTGTAATCACGTTATTGTTTCTTTGATTCATTTTTAAGAAATTACTAGTAGGGACAGACAATTATAATTTTATCACGCTCTTATTAGTTTCTAAATAACAAGCAATGTTTCAATGGATTTAAAGTTTAATTGCTTTATTTCAAATTTCATATTTTAAATTTTGAAATTCATTTTATTCATGTCCATGCGTCTTTTTCCTTTTTCATATTTATGTATACTTTTTACATGAATTTTTAAAACTTTTTGTATATAGAGAAGTCTAAGATAGGAAATTCAAGGCATTACTGATAAAAAAAAAGAATGCTACATTATATTGCAGATACAGTTGAATGAATCAAAATGCAAGTGAAAGTACAATTATATGTCATCTCTTTTTATTGATAAACATTCAGATATCAGGATAGATATTAGCTGTAAAAGATTATCTTGGTCAGAAAATATTTCATAATTCGTGTAAAAATGTACTGTTGAATTTATCTAGTCTAGGATATGAAAGTCGAGAAGTCTAAGATATGAAATTCAAGAAGTCTAAGATATGAAATTCAAGGCATTATTGATAAAAAAAAAGAATGCTACATCATATTGCAGATACAATTGAATGAATCAAAATGCAAGTGAAAGCAAAATTATATTTCATCTATTTTTATTGATAAACATTTTTACATCCAGATTGATATTAGCTGTAAAAGAAAATCTTTGTCAGAAAATATTATATGATTCTTGTAAAAATGTAATTAATTCAATTTTTATTGTTGGAATACTTTATGTCTGTATTCAAATGAAAAAAATTCTTTGAATTCTACTACAGTTAGAAGCAATAAATCCCTTCATCAGCAGTGAAACGATAATTGTTTAAATATCATAACCATTTCAAAGAAAAGAAAACAATTTATTCACTGTTGAAATCACGTTATTGTTTCTCTGATTTGAAGAGCGAAAGAAATCATTTGCATATAATAGGAACAAAGATAAGAGTAAAAATGATTAATTTATCAGCCATTATGTTTTCATATGTTATTACCACCAGATTAAGTTCCAAATGCAACTTATGAAGAAAGATTCGCTTGTTTTAAAATATGTTTAAGATTTTTTTCCAAAGTTTATATATATATTTATCGATTATACTTTCGATTTTAGAACTAAAAGAAACGAAAATGTATCAGTAAAACTATGGTTTTGAAGAATATAAACATTTAATTGAAATCCAAATCAATTTCTAAAATTGTATTTTAATTTTGCCCATATTAAAGTCATTCTAAAATATTCTCTTATTTCCTGATCCGATTCCACTTTATCTACTTAATTATACAAGAAACGCTTTGTAAAAGTGTTTAGTCATCGAGTCCTACAGTGAGAGTGAGGGATAAAAACAGTTGACTAAAACAAATAAATTTATAAAAAGATTCCTGTGTTGTAACCCTTTCTTTGAAAATCACTTATTCAGAAATATCGATGATAATCTTAATATTGGCTCTATAACTCATTTGCTGCCACTGACGCGCCAGCGCGTAGCAAAGAATATGTAATTGTACCAAACCATCTATGTTATTAGATGACACCGTCTCTACTACAGTTAAAAGATAGCAAAGAAGGGATCATCTAATGAGATAGATGGTCCTCATATCAGGATAGGGTAATGGTTATATATATAAACAACCATAAAAGCATTAAAATAATTAAAACTTATTTCCTGAGTCAACAAAAATTAAATCGAAATTAAAATTTAATTCTGAATTCTGAATAAAACACAAAAAGTTCACAAAAATGAAAAGTAATTGAAATATAACCTATTAATGAAACAAATTTAAAATAATATAATTAATAAAATTATGTAAACGAAACAAAAACGAAAATTAATTACGGAAACGAAACTAAAATTGGAATCGAAACTAAAAATTATTTCGGATTCAAAAAGTTTAAAATTTCAAATTTTAAAAATCAGTCGTTGTATTTAGTGAGGGAAAATGTAGCTACAACGAAAATACAAATAATCTAAATTAATTAAAATTATTTTATCTAAATTAATTCCTTTTTGTTTGGCTTATTTTGTTAATATATACTAATTTATATCTATTAACGATATTTTGAATCTATGGTTTACTGTATTAACTTTTTATACACAAATTAATGATGCTTTTCATCATTATAAAGATTTTAGCGTAGACAGTTTGTTTTCTTGTTGTTTTTGTCCATGGATTGATTCACCTTCTCCCATTATATCTAGAACGTTCGTGACTGAATTTCTGAAAGTTTATTCACTGCACTTGTCAGCATGTATCAAAGCAAAAGAAAAAATATTTCTAGCTGCTGAGCTTGCAAAAATTGGGATACGTTTTGAATACTAAGCAATCATGTCTCTGTTTGCTTGAGAGCAGCTGTTAATATGTTAATGTTTGACAAATCATTTTGCTGGAATGTACTGAGCATCAGACTGTAATCCTTCAGACTTCAGGAAATGCTGAATAGTTTGTTAAGCTGTTTATAAACCTGCTTTATATGTAAAAAAGACGTAAAACGTAAACTTTTATGCAAAAAAGCCGTGCAATCCTAAAGTAGTATATCACGTCAAGGTTACATAAAAGACGTAGCAGGCGTCACATTTTGATAACAGTAGTACTGTATTTTATTGATTTTTTTTACTATTATTTTTAATTGATTTTAGATGTTGAGCTTAGAAATCATTTAGTTGATTTATATATTTCTCAAAATGGAATTTAATTTTTGAGGTATCCAGCTAGGTTAAAAATAAGAATTTGGTTGAAAAATGGTATTTGTATTTTTTGCAGTTTCAAAAAATGGGTAATTTTCTGTTTCTAATAATAATTTTATTTTGTCTCGATGCCGATTATAAATGCCGCATTATATCAAACTGTTGACATGTAAGTGATGCTAATTAATAATCATTTAAATGCTTCAAATGCATCTTCTGAAAAACGAGTTTTTTCTTAATTATACTGCACGAGTATCGTCATATGAAAACAAAATTCAAAATATTTTAATGAAATTTTCAGTTAAGAGTTCGCTATAGTATGCAGAATGTAATGAATTGAATGCTCTAGAAGTGGATTTAGGATTGTGTAATATAAATATTGTTGAAAAAAATTCCGCAATTCCATAGATAATTTCATTTATTGTACAAAAAATATATCTACAATCTATTGTTACAAAGTTGATTTATGGTTTTCGCTTGCAAATATAAGAGGCAATTCAGTTAGGTGCAAAAAATTTAGATCAAATATCTTATTTAACATTCTAAAATTAAAGCAAAAAGTAGTGGAAAAAATTTGTGGAACAACGAAATGCTAAAATTTAACCATCTAGTGTGTCGTGTTATTTCTTATGCTTATATCACCGTATAAATAAGACCTTTTGCGATTCATAGCTTTGTTCTAAAATTTGATACAATTGTACACACTTTTATATTCTAAATTAAATAATTATATAATAAAATTAACTGAGCTATATAAAAAAACGTGATAGATCTTATTCACTAATTTTTGAATCATTGCGTTGCATAAACTTTATTAGAAGTACTTCATTCGTAATTTATTACATTTATTAAGATTTGTTACAATTTTGATCTAAGCAACACATTAAATTTTTCATTCATTAAGTTCTTCCCGTTTTGAGGTTTACAAAATTTTATATCTATCGTATAAACTAGATTCTAAACGGGGTTATTTCTCACACATAAAAAATTATTTTTATATTCACGAAAACCAAGAATATGCATTTTCTGACAAATTCATATTTTAATTCCTTTTAGAATAAGAATATGTATTTATTTATTGACGGTATTTTCTTTTTAAATTCTTTTTATAGATTAAAAACAT
>JAPMOQ010019157.1:0-32244 GCA_026543055.1 Argiope trifasciata
ATGGTTTTTGAAATGCTATGTATAAATGGAAATTGCTTTAACATAACCCCTTTTTTTCTGGTGACAACGTGAAAAACGGACAAATATCTTTTTTGGGCGGGGTTGGTAAAATGCGCAATATTAAAATTACATAATTTATAGAATTTATAGCAATATTATTTAATAAAAATATCGTACGAATTTATATTTTTCTCTAAAAAATTAAAATTCACTCTCATAAAATGCAGCGCAATTTTAATACTTCGCTCCCATTAAATTTTTTTAGAAAGAATTTTTTAAAACTCCAGACTTTTTATACAAAAAGAGGATTTAAAATCTTATTTTTCTGATTAAGATTAAAATTTTATCTGATTAAGATTTTATATAAAATGTGTAATTTAATTTCGAAGTCTTTTTAAAAAATTCAATAAGAAAAATAATTTTCCATCACAAAAAATTACCAAATATGCATTTAATATATGTTACCTTTTATGCAGAAACGGGGAAAAATAATAATAAAATAATCACCAAAGAACGATCTAGAATGGTATACGATACCCACACTATCATCAGTTGTAGCAAAATGAATCGAAACCGAACGCGAATTCGCAAAATATTTCCTAAAATAGTTTCAAAATGTCCCGTTAGGAAAGAATTTTCTTACTTATAATCCTACATTTACTACCGTATTTTTCACGCATCCTAAAAAAATCGCCCTAAATTTAATCCCCGAAAATTTTCAGCCAACTTATCGGAGAAAAAAAAATTAATCGAAACTTTTACAACTTACCGAAAACCCCAAAATTCCATTATCCGAAACTCCACTTGTATTCCTCAACGCCAAATAAACGGAGCGAAAATTCACGGGTCCAGCGCATCCGAGAAACGTAACTTAGTCCACAGTCCAGTTAAGCCTAAAGCCGGGTGTGACCTTCCTAGAGCAAAATGATCGGGAGTTTTCCTGTTAAAGATCCCAAAATATCGGTCACTCGCTCGATCCGTTGATCCAGATGTCTCAAACCGCGGACAGTCGCAGCACTACTGATCCAGCCTCTCATACATAGAATGTGATGCAAGTGCCTTGGCTGGGTTGCCGCACGAGAAATCTCGCCAGGTTCGTCGCCAAGAGACGATGCCAAGGCCAGAAGAACAGTTTTGCTTTCAATTATGCTTTTGTTTCAAAAGGGGAGCTTGCAGTCATCTGTGAAGAGATGGTTTTTCCGGAACGTAACAAAACAATGGTTGGACTATCAGCTGCGGGTTAAAAATATGAGCGTGTCAAGGTTAAGCGATCATAAAAATGATCTAAAGGGTGCTTTGTGAAACTTTGGGACAGTAATAAAAGGTCTTTTAACTAGAATTTGTAGAGGCACTTAAAAATTTAAAATTGGCTTTTGTTATTACTTTGAAAAAAATCTATGACTGTTTGGTAAGTTCTTTGGGGGACTGTACAACGGAGAATTTTTTTGTAAAGCAAGAAGAAACAGATTTAACAGATAGACAACAATCTATAATTATCCGGGTTGCGACAGAGGAACTGAGAGAAAATTCAGTTGTCAGAATTTTGCAGTCCTTGCGCCAAGTGTAAATAAAATCTAATTCATGCACTGCATTATATTAAATGTACTTTCAGTTTCATTCACTTGTCTTTATAATAGGGCTTTGCACATTTAATTCCATTTCCTCTGTATTGAATGAAGTATCACAGTTTGATCAATTTTTCTAACTTGGTATTATATTTTTAGAATTTCATTTATAAAATTCAAATTTTGGTACAAAAGCCAAGATGTAATCTATGATGCCCCAATCACTGAATTAAATTCAAGGCATTATGGGAATATAAAATTTCACTAATAGAGGATATAAATGATGTTTTTAAAGAAAATAAACATGCTTTAAATAAGAGAATATGACTTAAAAACAAAAATAAATTATTTCAAAAATATAAAAAAATTAACATGAGGGATCTCGCTAAGCAAAATTGATAAAGAAGGAGAAGACGTTTGAAGCATGGACATTCAAACAGAATATGGTGAACAGACATTTGATAGTTGCATCGTAAACGCATTGGTGGTTGTTCTCCAGTTAACATATGAAGATGAGTACATCTAGTATGAAAAATGCATAAGCAAGTCAACAGGGTATCTGCGTTTCTATTTATGAATGAAGGCCAAGACTGAAAAAGTGGTTTGATAGCGTGGTGTTTGTTTTCTATCTCAAGATCCCCACTCAGTTGCCCTTTCAAGTAAAGAACCATTTTAACGTGGTTTTTTTTTTTCAGAGTGTAACGTAAATTATATTTATAAGAGCAGTCACCGATTCGGCGACTTTGTCCACTTTCACATTGTCTAAAATCCAAATAATAATTATTATTTTTTCTTTTTTACTTATACAAACAACTACATGTGTTCGGAATTTGAATTTTTTTGCTTTGAATTTTGCTCACTAATTTTTGAAATCAGATGATAAATACAAAAATATTAACAAGTATTTATAAGGTTAAAATTTTAACTTCGTTTAAGAATCTAAATGACGTTCTTGTTAGATAAATATTGCAAAAAAAGAATTTAAAGCATTTGGAATATTATTTATTCAGTTTTATGGTTGATATGTTAAAAAAATAATTTAAAAAGATTCGCATTCCATAGATAAATGCAAATAAAAAAAAAGAAAGATAGATAGAAATTGGTAGAAATGAATTATTATAAGCACAAACGAATAAAACTGTGGAACGAATAAAACACATGTGCAATGAATAGTGAATCTAGTTTTAATCTAGAAAGGTTTGCAGTTAAAACAATATGTAATTAAATAATGGAATTCTTAGACAATAGCATTTTTAATATAATATGACCATTCAAAGAAGGCTCATTAACACAATAAATGGATCAAGCTTAAAATTTTTTAAATAGCAAGGTTTTAATTTGTATCTCATGCTGAAACTTAAAAATACATATTTGTGAGAATCATTAATATATAAGAGATTTAATTGAAATAAATCCCAACCAATGTTCCTAAAGAAGAAATAAATTCCCTAGATTAGTAATTTTTGTTGGCAATGAGCCGCTGGTTTTTAAACTGAAATGTCCTCAATAAAATATTTTAAACTCAATTTCATAAATATATTATATTCCTTAGTTAAAAAATATTTTTAAATCAATAAATCTAATTTTATAACTGCATTGTTACTTTGTAATGATAATGGTGATGCCGTGTCAGCGTTATCACGGAAAAGTAGTCCAGTGGCTTCTGACGGCGAAGACTCCTAAGTATTATAGAGTAGAAGTCTTCTGGCTGTCTTCTAGCTAGATCTATGAAGATGACACACAAGCTTGCACAACGCTTTTATAAAGGGGGACTTTTACATACAACTCACAGATAGAACGCAGATGCAGAACATCCATGTCCGAACCAGGACTCGAAGCCGGGACGCCTAGATCAGGGAGAAGACGCGCTACCCCTAGGAAAGGACCCCGGCACTTTGTTCTGATGACCTATACTAATAATTAAGAAGAATGTAGATATATCTGTGTATGATCCTGATGTGAGTTAAAGGGCAGGCTACTAGTTCTAGATCTATGGAATATGGCCCAAACATAGTGTGGAAATGTACGCCTAGTTGTATTTTCGTAAAAGTTTTAATAAAAGAAAAATTAAGTGACTGTTTACCATTTCCTCACAATAACTACAGAAAACATCATAGCACAAAAAAAAATTGCGCTGCTTAAAAACTGCAAAAAAAAAAAAAATGTCACTCTCTTTTTATACCTATACTCTTTGTGCAGTCAATTTTTCATGAATAACATAAAACATATCTTTGTATTAGGTTGTTCGGAAAGTAATTTCGTTTTTTCCCGACAGAGGATTTAATTGTATTTTTCGCACCCAATTTCATACTTAAACCGCAAAATCATTTTATGTTTTAAGAACTGATATAGCAAGGCTTGAGTGTGAAAAAGTGCAGCTGATTCTTCGCAGTAGTTTTTGGATGGTGCCCTTTTAAATATGGAGAGCAATAAACAGCATTTTCGTCATTTTTTTCTTTTTTGCTATATAAAAGGTAAAAATGCTGTCAAGCCAGAAATAAATTAGCCAATATGTGTGGAGAAGATGTGTTAACAGTACATCAGTACCAGAACTGATTTGCAAAATTTTTTCTTCAAATGAGGAGGCCAAAAACCACCTCGATCAGTTTTTTTTACAGCAAAGACCAAAACTTTTATGAGCGTGTAATCATGTTACTACCAAAAATATGGCAAAAGGTATTAGACCAGAATGGCAATTTTATAATTTAATAAATAATTTATTCATTAAACGAAAATTTCTTTTCATTTTGACAAAAAAAAAACAAAACGAAATGACTTTCCGAACAACCCAATATAATTCAAACAGCACTTGGAATGGTAAATTAAAAATTCAATATACTTCATTTTGTTCCATTAAATATTCAATCACGTGATTTTCTACAATTGCAGAAAGTTAAGGAAGAACGATTCTGTACATTATGTATGTAATTAACATCCAGAATAAGAGAGCAAAGAAACAGCACAATGAAAAATAATATGCAATTATAAAATAGATTATTTGGATAATTATTTTGTTAATGATAATATATCATGGAACGAGATTTTACGAGGAAGGTTCATGCATAAAAGTATAAATAAGTCTATTAAAATAACATTGCTTTAATGTCTATGTAAAAAAAAACTTGGTACTGAAACGATAATAAAAAGTATACAAAAAGATAAATTGTACAATGCATACAAATATACATTGTGAATATCAGAGAAATATACTTTGTGAATACATATCAATCTTTACACATTAACAATCGCTTTTTCTATCTCCATATTCAATACTAATTTTTGAAATAGTTTAAAAAAAGTAAGTTGTTTTTTTAAAATATCATTGAACAAAAACTAAGTCATTATTTAAACTGCACTAAAATCAAATAACATCCAATAACATCATATAAGTCGAATTTTTGTACAATGTGTTGCATTAGAGTATGGTTTATCTGTATAATTTTTTATTATCTATCATGGGAATAATAGACACAAATAAATCAGAGGATATAATTGTCTGTTTGTGGAAAAATTTATTGAAAAGGTAATAAATAATAATGATGAATATTAGTTTATCGTTTCAAATATTTTCAGTTATTTGCAAACGAGACATTCTTGTTTTTTTATTTCCACTAATATCATATTCGGAAATATAAATTATCGCATTTATCAAATATTTATATCATTGTTATTTATTTTGAAGAAACATTAATGCAATAAAAATTATTTATTGAATTTCTTGCATAGAAACATTCATGAACGGTTTAATTCTGCAAACTTAAATATTTTATGGGATTTTATAATTATTATTTAAAAATTTATCTAAAGTAAGTTTCCATACTACTTTCATGAAAATAATATTTTTTGACATCTAAAGCAAATAAAATGAAACATGAATACGCCAATGTATCGCAAAAGACATACTGTAATTTTCATTGAATTTTAACTCCTATTCCGATATCTGACAGAATTTTGATTTTAATTCCATTGTATGATCCTAATTACGTTAATAAAATAGCACCTTTCATAAAAGAGTTTAAAATACGAAAAATGAAATGCATATTTATAAACGTAAGGTTTTTTTTTTACTTTCTCGTATATGTATCAAAGAGAAAATATTTTAATTGTCCAAAAATTTAGAGTGTGCGAAGAATTTTTGCATTTTAGACCTCACTCAATCCGGAAAAAGACATTTTTATAATTTTTTTGTTTGTTAGAGAACGTGATAACTCAGCTTGTTTAGTTTGGTTAGATTAACGTCCCGTTTTAAGCAATACTAGGGCTATTTTTGGAAGGACCTCGTAATTTTGACCCGCTTTCAGACGACGAGAACGACACCTGAGTTAGCTCCACCCTCTTCATACCACAGTACACCAGCAGGAGGACGTTTGGCCCTGACGGATTTAAAACGCAACAAGCCCCTTAACCCCTTCCTTCTCGCTCCCGTGAAATTGACGGGGTGAAATTTCTATCACTATTTCTCGCACCCGTGATATTTCGGGCTGGCGTATTCAAAAGTAATGCGCCAAAAATATTAAAACAATCTATTTCTTATGCCCAGAATCATGTTTATTTCTCAAAATATAAGCCAGATGGCTGCCCTAGACTGTTTGTTATGTTTTTAGAGATAGTTAATTCATTTTAAACTAGATGTCAGCCGAAAGGAAACTCGGTACTATTGTTCTGATGGAAATGTTGGCCTATGCATCTAATGCTTCAAAATTTATCACTCAAGAAAAAATGGCTAGTATTTATTTACATTATATGTGAATGCAACAAAAGGAGGTTTGAATGCTTAAATCACATATTTTTTAGTTTCTCTCTTTGTTGGAAAGCTAACATTCAATAATAATAGCCCTAAATGTTGGCTTCTCCGATTTTTTTTAATTGCAAGCTAAAAATGAACTTAAAAATTAAAAATGAATGCAAATATTGTACATACACTCTGTTTTGTATAACTTTCTTGGATAAAAAAATAGGCACTTTTATGACCATTTTCTCCAAAATTATGCGACCGTTAAGGGGTTAATCCGACGGCTCTTTGGTGGAACCGGGTTTCTCACCTGAGATCCTAAGGCTCACGAGGCTGGACCTTAGCTCTAGGCCACTGCGGTCCAACGTGATAACTCAAAAATGCTTTCAGTTACATAAACAATTTGGTATGCAGTCTTAAACCGAATTTTCAGTTTTTTAAAATCAAATTTTGAATGAAATCCATTCTGAAAAAGTCTGACTGTCAGACTATCTGGTGCAAGTGAACACAGAAAGCAGAAAACAAAAAGAAAAAGACAGATAAATTGTAGTGCATGTGTTTAGATCTAAAAGTCAAATCCGTTAAAAGGTTACTTCAGTCAGCCACTGCTTTTACTCTACATCTGAATGGAATAACTCTCTAACCTCAAAAACACAACGATTTAGAGAAATAAAATTTAGTATATGATCTTGTTATTAAATTGATTGTTGTCTATCATATCATGACTTCAACAAGTCCATAGAAAGGAATCCAAAATATACAATCGCGCTTCTTTATTTTACTATGAAGCAAAAAAATGTTCGTATGCAGGATTCAGATAATAAGAATCAGAATATTCGTGGGATTCACAGCCAAGTATAAATTCCCCAATTTTTATGCAAAGGGTGGGGTTATCGTTATTAAAAAGCATGCGAAAAAGTTTCAAATTGATCATTGCCACTGGTTTACTTTGTAAAGTTGTTTTCATGGAGTTCAAAGTAATACTTAGATAAACAATTTTTAGAGAACTGGAGGCGAAACTAGAATCTTTTCTTCTTGCTTCTTAAATTATTCCTGGTAGGTGGGGGGAGAGAAAAGAATGAGAAAAGAAGAAAAGAAGGATGGGTAGGGCGAAGGATAGAAGGAACAAAAAGGGTGGAGGTAAGAAATAAAATCGCACTTTAACTACAGTTTTCAAAAAGTAATGAAAACGGAAACTGAATCGAATTTTGAATGTTCAGCTACATCATTAGTAATAGTTAAGTTAACATAAAGAGATACATCTAATAAAATATTTATTCTAGAATAGTCTTGGGACTGATCTAGATATAAAAATAACTCAATAGTGCATAAAAACGTAATTGATAGAAACTGTTTGCTACTATTATACTGAAATAAACTTGAGAAGAGTTTGTAGGAATTTTTCTATCAATCATATACATAAATATTATTGTAAAACCGTATGAAAGGTAGATATATTTATTCACAGCTTATCTGTCCATCATACTTTATATAAGTATATGTATTTTTTTTAAAGAGGAATTCTGCGAACCATTCTTGATGGGATATAAATCAATAATGTTTGGAGTAGAATATATAACTTTGAGCTATATAAAAACCTACAGAGAACCAGATATTGTAAAGTTTATTAAAAATAAATTAGATGAATTGGATGGCTTATATATTTAAAATGGACGATTATTCCAAATTAAAACAAATTCATTTACATAAACCTCTAACAAGTAATAAAAAGGGTAGATCCAAAATGAGGGGGATGGAGTCAGTGGAGACAGACTTCCTGGCTATTCAGGTAAGAAATTGGCCCACAAGTGTCAAAAATAGAATGTGGTGGAACAGAATTCAGAGGAAGGCACTATCCCATTCTGGGATGTCTAGTCACATATGATGTATAATTTTTATTGAAAAAAAAATTATTCACAGTTCCAGTATCAGCAAAATGATTGAAAATTAATATCATGTATTAAATTTGTTTTTGCTTAACATTAACAACGGTAAGAAAATATTTTTTCTATAATTTTAAATGTAATAACATTACAGGAACATTTGTGATATTTTTCATTATCCTAAATTTAATAAATAGAATAAATGAACAAAGAAAGAACTGAAAAGGCTATTGCATAAATTGTATACGCGCCTAAAATTTCGAAAGAATTCCCAAATTATTACAAAAGCTCCACTAATTTTTTCTTTGATATATTTTAAAAGCTTCCATATAATCCTCTGATGGATTTTTTAATTAGTAAATAATTTCACAAAAATAAATATAATAAATTAAATTAAAGTGCATTTTTATTTATTTATTTAATGTTATTCGATTTTCTTTCAAAAAACTGTATTTAAATTTTCATGGTTTTTTTTAATCTAAAACTTATTTGTTTTAAAATAGTAGCAGAAGTATATTTTAAAATTTAAAATACAACGTAATACACTTCGAGAATAATATTTACATTAAAACACAACTTGCCGCTAAATTTTTACTGCATATTTTTCATTTTGTTTTCCCCTCATTTAAAACTGATTTATCACATTATTTATATATTTTTAACAAAAAAATTCATTACTCTGATCAAAGACTCATTCATATTCTAATGTTACAGTATAGGTAATTCCAAAGAAGAAAATACGGCCCCGAACTGTCTGTCAAAATCGGTTTCCCCTGTTAAAAAAAACCCGGAAACTTTTAACCATTCATGAATAACAAGGTCCAGATCTTAAAGACCAGCCAATGTTAGGCGATAAGGCGCCAAACAGAAAATTTCTCTTGGCGCAGTAGTGAAGAGCTAAGCGCCATTCTGGCGGAATGGAAAACTTCCAGTATTCAAAATGTTAGGTGACCAGTGAAAACTTCCTCACCAATAAGGAAATTAACCCTTCTTGTTGATCAAACGCTGCTCAGTGACGGCAAAGAAAAGTAGACAAATAAAAATCTACGGTTTTTTAATGACAAAGTTAAGGTTAATAACTCAGATTGTTGCAAACGACTTTTTTTAAATATATTTTTCCTGATGGGATTATTTTGCATTACTAAAATATTAAATATGGAAAAATGATAGTGGCATTTTTTTGGACAGAAATGCAACTGACATAGAATTTTTCAAATTGAATAAACTTGACAATGTTAATCAACAATCCTCAATCTTTTAATACGTTTCGCGATGCAGCATTCTTACGTGAATCATGATTTTTTTTCTGGAATAGTTGCAAATAAATAACAGTGAATTCTTTAACATCTTCAAAATTTTAATTGTATTATCTTTAATCCAGTAAAAAAATATTAATCGCAATTGGTTGAGACTGAATATTGATGCATTTTTTATCAAATAAACTCCAATTATAAATATTCATTAACATTTCCCAATTTTTAATATTTTTTGAAATAAATTATTCATATGTAAAATATAATTTTAATTTCTCCAATTCCTAAAAGTTTATGACTATAATTTTTCAATTAGATAGGAAATAGTAACTGTAATTGCACTTTCTTTAATCAAATAAAACTATTGACAGATATTCTTAACTACAATTTGTCTAATTGATAAGGGTCGACACCATTAAGATAACTAATTATTATAATCTACTTTTGAAATGAAAGGAAAAATCACTCATATTATTCTGACCTACTAATTAAACTTGAAGAGCATTATTTTAATAAATATTTATTTACCCTTTTTCATTAAAAATACAGTTATTATCTATTTTAAATATTATCATGTCATTCCTTCCATACATTTTTTGAATTTTTTAGTTACCAAATCGTAATATGCATTTGTTTAAATTCATGAATATAATTAATGCATGCAAACATGATAAAAATTAAATTAGTTGCGACAGTCTGTTTTTCTAATTTCTAATTCTTCGCAATTTTTCCCTCACAAAAATTACGAGTTTGAAGTGCAGTATAAATAACGAGAAGTCAGATGATATGAAGAAAATATTTTCATATAAATTTCCCTTATCTAAAGCTGTTTAGATTTCACTTTCAGGATTTCAGGGTAAAAGAATTCTGAATGGGTAAATTTTAGTAAAGTAATTCAATTTTTTACAAGTAACAACAAGCAATCCAACAAGTACAAGGAATATTCAAATGAAAAGGTATAGAACGACCCTATATATGAAAAGGTATAAATGAATACTTTATTCAAAGGATACATCTGATGCCTAAGCACATCGATCAAGCTGATTAACGAGTCGAAGAATTCCTTGTTCCCATAAATACATAAATTACGATACGAATTTCATGATAAAAGTTCAAGATCTTAAAGAATCTACAGAAGCATACATTTCTAAAGAAATGGAATAATGAATTTGAATAATCTGCAATTATCTTTTTTAAAATTTTGGAGTTATTTGCAAGAAAATTTTAGTGAAAATAATCCAAGATATTAACACAAAAAATTCAAACAAAAATATTTATAAAATAATCATTTCCTAAAATATTCATTTTGTGTAAAAAAGATAAATTTATCTATGATTATCTGAGAATAAATACTTCTGAACTGGAATTATAAAATTTAAAAATAAGATATCTTTTTATGCTGATGCAGTTTTTTTTCAAATATTAATTAATTAATTAAATTAATTTTTAATACTTTAAATAGAGTCGACTAATTCGTCGCCAACTCGCCAAACGGTCGCCAAGCTAACATTTTTAATAAATAATATAAATATATAAAACTTTAGTAGTTGACACTTGATGTTGATATAGTTTTTTCAAATATTAATTCATTAATTTAATTTAATTTTTAATACTTGAAGTTGAGTTTTAGCAATTTATAATGAAAATTGAAGTCAAAAGACAGTAGCCCTATCGGTAAAATGCAAGGATTTCAGCACTTTTCATGTGAAAGTGAAGAATGCGAGTTCAATTCTTGAGTAAATCAATTATTTTTTGATACTTAATAATTGTTTTGATAATTATTTAATAATAAGTGACTAAAATAAAATATTTCTTTGTCTACCTGCGTAGGAATTGAATCAAATTTTTTATACTACTTATTTAAATTTAAATCTAACTTCTAATAATTTTAGGGAAATGTCTATAAAAAAATTACTGAAATTCTAAACTTCTGTTTAAATTTTCTGCCATGCGTAATTGTTTAGTTGAAAGAAATTCCTGTTACCCACGCTTTCGTAAAACAAATTTTGTTATCTTCAAGAGAATGAGTATTTAATCCTCTGAGTGAATCTCTGTAGACAGACAATGATTGATGAACACTAGCAGTGTGGGTAATAATGGAAATACACTAGATAACTGATGAAAATAGTCATCCAATTAGAAATAATCATGGCAACAATGTTAATCCAATGATCGATACGCTTAGAAATAAGATTCCAAGAGATAGAGATCCCCAGTCTATCTCTAAACACCATAGATTAATTTCCTTTAATATATTGCTTCCAAAGTGAAGTGGATATTCTTACTTATATAATAACGATTTTTATTTTTATTTTGTTGTAGCGCTCTTTAATAAATCTTTTCCAAAATGAAACGATTATTCTATGAATTTTTAAAATTATTTTCATCATGTGAGAGCATAATGTTGAAGCCTCAAAATGCGTAGGCAACTAATTGTTGATTTATCCCATTTTAACACCAATTTTTTTCTCTAATTGTTATTAGAAAATAATGATGGGTGTCACATTTGGCGATTTATCGCCAGTTAAAGTTACAACTTGATTTCAAATTATTCATTCGCTTAATTCTCGAATTGCCTTAATTATTTTATGTCATTAATCAGTTAAAACCGGTTTGGAACAAGTCGATATAAATAAAGAGAGTGAGAGATACCAAAAAGAAGAGATGGTTTCACACCTGTTTAAATTGGTTTATGACTTAAATTAATTAAGACAAATAATGACTTAAAAATAATAATGTTCTCACATGTTAACTTGAAAATTGCGATTATAGATTTAAATTTTTTTTTTCCTTTAAGTTCATAATTATTGGAAGCTGAACAAATCAAAGATCTGAGATTTTTTGGATAAATTCTCAGAGAAGCAAAATTTAAATGCATATTGTTGATAAAGGTCTGATAATATTTTTCCGCTTAAAACGCTGATTTTTTTGTTAAAATAAATATTTTAAAAGATGGCAAATTTTTTCACTACTTTTCCATTAATAACAATAAGTAAATTAATTTTGAAACTGAAGAATTTTAAAAATCATAACTCATATTTTTCAGTAATATATAATCATTAAACAAATTGAGAATATAAATGTAGACAAATTTAAAAAAAACATACTTTCAAGGTAAATGTTTTGCCTATGATATCTCATATTATTTTTATAAAAATACAATTAAAAAATTAATAGAGGAAATAAATTTTTATAAATCCTAATGTAATAGATGAGCAAATACTAAAAAATATACGTTTCCAAAATCAAAAGGTGTGACTAGATAAATAAAAATAATATTTTTGAATAAGACATGAATATAGAATATGTTTATTCCAAGCGTGTAATTTTAGTTCCAATGTTCCAATTTTAGACGCGGAAAAGACCTTAAAAGTTTAAAGAGATTAAATTTACGGAAATAAAACCCCATATAATTCAATTGCGTAAATTATTAATTAAGATGAAGCACAATCAAAGGTAAATTTATTGTAATGCAAAATGTAAACATCCATGAACCTTAACAGAGAGTAAATCTAACCATTAAAATATTTGAATTCTATAAAGAAATTTTTTGTGACTGAATAAAATTTTATATTAGAAATAGAACCATTTCAAGCAAAAGGGGAGAGATTTCAAATAGTATTGTTTTTTTTAAATCATTTGAATCATTCAATAAATTATTTTTAATATGAGAAAAGAATGTCTTTCAGTAGGCTATAATGGCGCAAAGGCTAAATTTACACAAGCAACAAACTTGCTTAAATTTTTTGCTAAAATTCACATAAAAACTATCAATGTAAAACGGTTTGAAATGTTTTGAGCTTAAATTCTGAGTAATTTTAATTTAATAAAAAAAATGCATAGTTTCATTGTAATTAAAAAAATAGAAATTTTTATGAAATCAAGTTAGATTTAATGTATGGTGGCCAAATGGACGTATTTCAACAAAATGAAAATTTTGTGGTTTTAGCCTATAAATTATACACAAATGTAATACACTTATCATATTTCAGTCGTAGTCATAACTTACAGGTAAAGCTAAAACTTATTATAATTACATTTTTTTTAAATTATAAGGCTTGTTCTAATTACAAATATTTTTTTAATTATATATCTTATTCTAATTAAAAATTATCTTATTCTAATTAAAAATTATCTTATTCTAGCTAAAACTTATTATAATTATAGTTTTTTTCAAATTATAAGGCTTATTCTAATTACAAATATTTTTCTAAATACAAATATTTTCTAATTACAAAGTTTGTTTTAATGTTAAATATTTTTCTAATTACAAAGCTTATTACAATAAATTATTTTTAGTTACAACGTTTACTCCAGTTTAATTATTTTTAATTACACAGTTTTTTCTAAATGAATTATTTTTTAATCACAAAATTTATTTTAATTACAAAACTTTTTCTTATTATATTTACAACCTTTTTATAGTAAAAAAGCAAATAGTAAGGCATCATTTCTGAGCCGTGTATAATTTTTAAATCATTCAGTCGATAGCACACAATTAATGCGTAAAATTAGAAATGACTCAATTTGCGATTAAATTACTTGAATGAGGAAAGAAAGTGCGATATATTTTGTGATTAGAAGATTAAGATCATTAGAAGAGATAAAGATCATTTCTCGATAAGTGAAGATCAGGCATTGATATGAATACAATTTTCCTAGACAATTACGGAATAACATGGGAACTTTTAAAAAACTGATAGCGGAAGTGACCTTGAAGAAATTGAAAGGTATAAAGTGAATGATGTAAATGGAGATGTGATTCGTTGTTGAGAAATAAATGATTATCTCAGGTGTATTTACCATTGAAATATTTAAGAGATTAAGCGAACATTATAATTTTAGTCAAGAATCAATCTTCCAAATCTTCAGAATGATATACAGTGAAACCTCGTTACAACAATATTTTAGGGACCAAATAAATATATTGTTTTAGAGAGGCATATTGTTATATCGAAGGCCCACATATTTTGAGCATTTAATAAGAGTTTTTTTTATAATTATTATTAGTTTAAGGTGCAGAACATACTACTTTTAAGTCTATATTTAGAAGAAATTAATTTGTAAAATACTAAAAATGTCCGTAGAGAATTCACAGATTGAAGAGCTTCCTGGGATGACAATAAGGACTGCGATGGACCTGTATTATCATCATCATCAATATCATCATCATCTTCATCATTGTTTCCTATCTCATCAGTAATTTCAGAGAGAATATCTTCATCAGTAACTCCTGCGAAAACCATAAGATCATCATCTGCTGTTAAATAGTCTTCTATACTAATTCCAAACTTTTTACCGCTTGTTTCTTCAAGTTGGGATACGAATTTTTTGATGTGCAAAACACATTCTTGATCATCTGAGAGATCATTGTCTATGGAATTTTCATCATTATCAGATTTCTTATCTTCCATAACACAAAGACCAGCCTTTTTCCAGCAATTCGAATGGTTTTTTCTGTTACTTCCCACCAACTTCCACAATATCCCCAATGAGTCTTAATAAACGGAAAAAATAACAAAAGAAAACGAAAAAAAAAAGCATTTGAAAATCAGAATATTATTAAAAAGGGAGAAAATAATACTGAAATTTAGATTGAAAAAATCGTTTTACAGAGGTTTATTGTTCTAGAGAATATCGCAATATTGAGGGGAGATTAACATTAGTTTATATGCAAAATCACCGGGACCACAAAACATTATTGTAGTAGAGGGAGTTATTGTTGTATCGGGTATCGTTGTAGCGAGAGTTTACTGTATAAGCATAATGTTTCTAGTTGGTAACCAGAGAATATATGTGTTGATTTACAAGCAGACGGAGATAGTTTGTGAAATGCTATAAAGTATCTGACTGATATTAGCGAAAATAATGGTTTTATTACAAACTACAGTACGCATTTACAAGGAACACGATGATCTGGTGATAGAGCTTGATTTTGGAATTCTAGCTCCAGTTCTACCGAAGAAGCGACACTCCAGGGGGCCTAGAACATTGTAACTCAACAAATATCAAATATTCTCTAACTGGACACAGATCATTCAATAGGAGAGGGAATATGTCAAGGTGTCATTCAGCGCTATCTGATCAAATTTAAAATCTCGAGATCTGTTTCCAATAAAATCCTCACAGAATTTCAAAAAGAGATATAAATTAAAAAATAAAACTAATTTGGTGTTTGGAAGGCATTAAGGCAAACGCGTATGCATTATTCTTTTCGAGCAAATTTTATTTCTGAAGGAGATCATTTGCGCGTTATGTGCATTGTTGATGATGATTTATTGTTCGTGATAATACGGAAAGGAGATGCAGTAGCTTCTGAGGATAAAGACCCCCGAGCATTCGAAGGCAGATGTGTGACTTCTACCTTAAATGAAGATGACACACTCTTGCAAAACCCTTTTTAAAGGTGGGGCTCATTTACACATTTCAAAGATGGAAGGGTAGAGCAACCATTCCCGAACCAGAACCCGAATGTTAACCCCACAGTTTACGGGAAAGACTCGCTACCCCTAAAACAGGGCGCAGGCATTTTATGCATTAGTAACAACATATAAAATGTAGGAAAGTGCAATCAATGCTTATGATTATTAAACATCCGAATGCCAGTTTAAGTAATATATATATATTCTTTTTCATTTTCTAATTTATCTGGAAGTTTTAAAATTAAGTGGTGTTTCTTGATGCCATCTCACCAATTCCTCAACTACTGACCGCACCCGATATTATTTGACTGTTCAGACCATTTATGAACCGGTTTTCTCCCATTAGTATAAGTTTACTTCAACTAATCAATGCTTGTAATATAAAGCTTTCTAATTCAAATTGTTGTAAATTTCCCAATTTTTTTCTTTTCTTTATTTCTTTATCTTTTTTGACTTCACCATTTCGCCAAGTTCTGAAGCAAATATCGCTGAGATCTCTCTCTCTGTTATTCATTGCATTGTTTTGAACAGCCACATTTGAATCCAAAAACCCTTGCATTTGAAAAAAAAAACATCAATAAATTAACAGAAAATATCCATGTGTTTTTTTAAAAATACAATAAATCAATACTTTTAAAAGTCTAGTAAGCTTGCTTAATTAATTAGCCTCATTTATACATTAGTTTTTGGAATTTAATATGCTATTTGCAATCAAAAAATTATACATATCTAACTCGCGTCAGAGTTCTTTAAATAATTAGAATTCCTGAAATAATTTTTGAACTCTTAAGATAGAAATCACATTTTTCTGCAGCATATATGACTGGAACTCGGCACTTTCTTTCAGTTAAAATGATATCACTAAGCAATTTTTTTCTTTATTATAGCGAAGAAAATCATAAGCGTATTTATAATAGTGTCAGTGCTCATACTTAGGATATTTAGTTCACGTTCTAAATATTTTATGTATGGATTCTATAATTAAACATAATTTTTGTAATAAAAGGGTCATTAATAAAAAGTTGTTTCTAGTAAAATTAATTTATGAATATACTATAATGTACCATATTAAACGGTAAGATATTTCAAAGATAATTATAACTTAAAAGAATAATTATTATAACTTGTCAAGAGCGCTGTATGAAAATGTTCTGTTATAATTGTAGACATTAAGTAAATAATATGCAAATTAAAATGAATATTTTTAAATTTCATTCTTATATATATATATATACACTGAAGTGACAAAAGTCATGGGATGACTGTTAATATCGTGTGGGTCCTCCTTTTGCCCGGCGAAGTGCAACAACTCGACGTGTCATGGAGTCCACAAGTCGTTGGAAGTCCTCTGCAGGAATATTGAGCCATGCTGTCTGTATAGACGTCCATGATTGTGAAAGTGTGGATGGTGCAGGAGTTTGGGCACGAACGGACCTTTCGATGATGTCCCATAAATGCTCGATGGGATTCATATCGGGCGATCTAGGTGGCCAGATCATGCGCTGGAATTGTCCGGAATGTTCATCAAACCAATCGCGAACAGTTCTGGCCCGGTGACATGGCGCATTGTCATCCATAAAAATCCCATCGTTGTGTGGGTACGTGAAGTCCATGAATGGCTGCAAGTGATCTGCAAGCAGCTGAACATAACCATTTCCAGTCAATGATCGGTTCAGTTGCACCAGAGGACCGAGTTCATGCCATGTAAAAACAGTCCACACCATTATGCAGCCACCACCAGCTTGAACAGTGCCTTGCTGACAGTTTGAGTCCATGGCTTCGCGGGGTCTGCGCCACACACGAATTCTACCATCAGCTCGTAACAACTGAAATCGGGACTCATCTGACCACGCCACGGTTTTCCATTGGTCTAGGGACCAGTCCATATGCTCACGAGCCCAGGAGAGTCGCTGCAGGCGATGTCGTGCTGTCAGTAAAGGCACTCGAGTCGGTCTTCTGCTGTCATAGCCCAAGGAAGACAAATTTCACCGCACAGTCCTATCGGACACGTCCCTCGTACGTCCCACATTGATTCCTGCAGTTATTTGACGAAGTGTTGCGTGTTTATTAAAATTGACCATTCTACACAGACGTCGGCGGTCTCGGTCGTTAAGTGCAGGTGGTCGCCCACTGCGCTGTCCATGATGGGATGTGATGCCTGAAATTTCATACTCTCGGCACACTCTTTACACTTTGGATCTCGGAATGTTGAATTCACTAACGATATCCGCAATGGAATGACCCATGCGTCTCGCTCCAACTAACATTCCACGTTCAAAGTCTGTTAATTCTCGTCGTGCCGCCATAAATCACGAAAAACCTGTTCACATGAATAACTTGAACACAAATGAAAGCTCTGGAAAACGAACTGCGCATTTATACTTTTTCGTAGCTATACTACTGCATCTGTATATTTGCATATTGCTATCCCATGACTTTTGTCACTACAGTGTATATTAGCTTAGTTAATATAAAGATATATATTATGAAATTATAATATATCTAGGAAATGTTTAGGAAATTAGAGGAAAATAATTTAGATAAAAGGAACAAAAAAAATAGTGATTTTATTTTAAAAAATTATATGATAATGTCATTTGATGGTATTTTTCAATTATTGCAGCAAACATGCAACAGATAATATTTTAAATTTACTAAAAGCTTATTTAATTCAAAAAATTACATCTTTTGCAAAAATAGTTGATTCAAATATTTAGTATGTAATAAAAGTTTTTTTTTGCTCAACAAGATGGTTAGCAATATGTATAAAAGTGTCTCTTAAATGAAGAAACAACTTAGGTATTAAAAACAGTTTTTTACTTTAATAATTTTTTTATTATTATTGGTGTAGCTATAAATTAAAATTTAAGCTAAAATTAATAAATTGTGAAAAAGTTGGCTCTTTTTAGAATAAAGAAGAGATAAATACTAAATTCCGCGTAACAAGTTTTCCCTGCACTTGCAGTTCAGGTAGTTTCAAATTAGTTGTGGTTGAAATTTTTATTCTTCTCTGCATTTAAAATCAAAAGAGTTCTAAGAGATTAATAAAAATTCCCATTAAGCATTGAAAGTAGCTGTATCTATTACTTTTCTGCAATTATTGATTTGGGATTCCGTTATTTTGAAGTTTTCCTGACAGAAGTACATATTGATGCATACAGTGCAAAATGTCGTATGTCAAAAATTAAATTTGATTGAAATCTCCTACTTGATAGCATTTCATAACTTTATAAAATACTAAAACGCCAACGCTATCTTATTTTCTGACACTGGCAACCTAACATAAAGGACATGGTGGAATTCATTGGCGAAGTTTTGAAAGAATTTGAATACCAACTTGAATCTCTCAGACTACACTATCGTCAAACTAAAAATAATACCTCCTCCCTTTGATAGATTTGGTTTCATCTTATAATGTTATATAATTATACTGCATCTTACTAAATTGTATGTTAATAAAAATGCTTATACTATGATATAGTTAGAAAATTCGTGCCTTTTCTATGATAGATTTAGTCCTTTTACAATATTGCCATTGCATAGTGATATGATTATGAATAATATAAAATGTATAACTACGTATATTGTGGTAGATATTTAGAAAATTAACTGCCCTTGTATTTTTTTTCAGACTGGTCATGGCACTACAATCATTTAACTATAATTATGTACATGATTACTGACATTTCTAATAATAATAAAGACGAATCTGTGTGTGCTGATACTCTGCAAGCAATAAATACCGTTTGAACTACAATACCAAATTTGAATACATACACATTTTAGAAAAAGAGAATGAAAATAACAATTTTTTAGGAATTTTAATCTATTGAAAATAAAGCGATAGTCTCTGAAAATATTACGGCAAAAAAATAAAAGATTTTTACATAAAGTCTAAGTTTCAAGGAATTTTTAAAAACGATTTTAATCGATTTATGCTAAAATATCTTTCATAACTGAAAGGAAACTTGAATAATTTTCTTTGTTGCTATAGTATTTTATTTCATATTTTTTATCAATTGATAATGCATAAAATCAGGAGGGTTTGGCTTAACTTTTCCAACATTATGGCATATTTTCTCAATATATTATAGTTTATATTATTATTTCCAATATTAATTATTTGACTTGTTTTTTCAAGATACGATTTTAATAAGAGTTTTCAAATCTTGTGTTACTTACAGTTGAAATTTGACTTCAAAATCAAACAATTGGAAGATATTAATGGTAATCTTTTTAAGTATAGCAGTTCTCTTTTGGGCCTTATGTGAATTTATAAAGATATTGATAAATAATAATTGCAAAATTCTTAACGGAATGAAAAGAATGATGTATGTCAGCAAATATGATTTATAATTCCATCAGAATTAGAAATAATATTTAGTTGACATTTTAGCACCATTAATCCCGATAAACCAATATCCACCAATGCTGCATTGCTAATTATTAAATTTAAAAAAATACATTTTCACTTCTAAAATTTGTTTTTTGAAATATGTTTTTATACAATTATACAGTATGCATATTATCAGAGTACATATTAAAAATAGAATTGGATATACATTATGGTGAATATTAATAATATGATAATGTAACGTTTCCCGTTGAGAAGTATAAATTTTTTAACTACTACTAATTTTTAGCTAATATTTTTTTTCTTCTAAGATCATGCACCAAATTCTATTTATCTAACCCACATATGTTAATCATATTATTCACTTACGCATAAATATTAATCTAAAAATACATTTTCTGATTTTAATGAAAACAGAAAAAATTCATCAAGACCTCGATTTCCAGTTTTTAGGATATTTTTAAGTACATTCGGTATATAACGAGGAAATAATAATAAAAAAAATTCTTCTCAACAACTTTGAAAAAGACAAAAAAAACCGGGAGAAATAGGGGGTGGTGTAGGGTTAGTCCGCCCAGCGTTTTGTCCTCGCCAAACCGCAAACCCGGATTTCTTTGGGGGTTGAAGCTGATCTGCAACTGGGGGATTCATGTCCCAGATGTTCGTCGGGGGCTTTAAGCTGGATGATTGATGGATTGAGCGGGTAATGCCAGTGGACAACTCCAGAGGATTAGAAGAGGAAATCCCACATCCCTAGGAGAAAGAAGTCGAACATTTCACGCTCTCGACTTATTTAAGGAAGGACGAAGAATTTCTTCTTCTCTAATAAAATGGTAATGCTTCCACCAGAAAAGAAGGAATACGTAAGTGAAGTGGGGGAAGAGGAATTTAAGATGCTGAGACTAAGAAAAAGTAACCTGTGATTTTCAAAAGAGGAGAATTTTTTCAGAATGACAGATGAAAAGATTGATATCTGTTTATCAAAAAAAAAAAAAAATCATAGATTATTAAATTTTAAATTAATGTTGCAAAGTTCTAATTTTAAATGTTATAGCTATGAATTGATTTACGGATTATTAGATTTATAGAATAGAATTTAGATAGAAAAGTATAAGAGCTATTAAAGAGCTATTTTGGAATGATTGCTGTAATATATCACTTATTTAATTATTTTATTCATGAAATTGTTACTTCTAAACCGTGATCAGACGATGAGAATTGACACATAAGCCGACAAACCTTCTATGAGTTCCATACTAGAATAAAAAGTACTATTAGTGTACGGTGTACACAACCTTATATTGGAAATAGAGGTTTCATTTCACAAAAACACGAATCCTAGACAATACCCAAGGGTGCACTCACACTTCTCCAATGCGCATATACATACAAAGTTATTAATAAAAAAATAAAGCTAAAATAAATTATTAATACATTGATAAATAAAATAAGCCAGTTATTGAATTTAACAATATGCATAGGCTGTAATGTCAGAATACCAAATCCTCCACTAAACCCCTTGATCTACGAATTTATGTAATGATGATGTCGTGTCCGCTTTACAGTGGGAGAGGGAAGCAAGAGCTTCTGAGAGTAAAAACCCCTGAGCATCTGAGGGCAGAAGTCCGAATTTAGCTCACATGAAAATGGAAATCACACACTCGCATGCCCAAACCCTTTTCACAAGGGGAAGAGGGAGACTCATTCACCCACCACACAGATAGAACACAAAATTAGGAACAACCATACTAGAACTCGAACTCAGGAGCCCAGAATACGAAGAAGACTGTCTACCCCCATGACAGGGAACCGGCAATTTATGTTATCTCACTAGATACTAAACCTGTTATGTTTATCGTCATTTCAATTCAAAAATGAACTCTAAGGACATTTAGAGAATCGAAATGTTTTAAGTCATTTTACTATATTCAAAATATGATGTCTGTTTTTTAAATTGTTTGCTGCTTTCACTTTAATACGAAATGATGTGTCAAAAATTCAGTAGACAGATCTACGAGTCAGATATATAATCGGTAGCAAAATATGAAATAAGCAACTTATTTTATCTATTTCGTCAATTGCTTGTAAATTTCTAAAGCATTGGAGTATTATAAAAAACAACTTATTTAATATGTAATAATAAATAATTTATATATAAAATTTATAGTTACCAAATATAAGGTATTATAAATAGATATAAAATATTTATTATTGATACGGATATTATAAAAGTTTATATTTATTACAAAAGCTACAAAATTAGAAACTGAAAGTTTTTTCAATTAATTATTTGAGTTGAAATAAATCCGAGCCAAAATAAATAAACCTACCAAAAATCTAATAGCTTGTTTACAAAAGAGTGAAGAAACAAACAAAAGTTTTAAAATAAACTTTTAGAAACCAAACATTAAAATAGCTAATGGGGGTTTTAGGAATTGTACTCTAATTTCTGAAACACATGTATTTTCAAATATGGCAAGAAAAAAAAATTTTACGTTGAAAAATCTGAGAAGACTTTCATTTTCTCATAATTAAATATTTAAAATCCTTTGTCTTAATGCAGATGTATTAGCTACTAATTATAAAAAGTCAAAATTTTAATTTAATTTATAAATAAAAAAAGTAAATTCCATTTACAAGTGGATTTCGCGTGATAACATTTTTTTATCGTAAGATAAAATTTCTCTGTTCAAAATTTTATTTAATGATAATCAATAAAAATTGCTTTACTTGAAGCAATATTTTTTATAATAAAAACAACTATGATGTTAATTTTTTGATCTTCTATAATGTAATATTGATGAAATGTAAGGATAAAAAAAACATATAACCAAGTAACGAGTTTGCACATTTATTATATACGTTTAATAAAAACTAAATCAAAATTTTCAAAATAGTACCAAGAAAACTTATTTTCCCTTTTTGAAATTCTATAACATCAGTCACAAAACAGAAACATGGTCTGAGATGTATTTTTAACAGTTTATTTTTGGTAAGATAGTGGTATTTTTCGATGAAAGTGCGTAGAGCATATACAGAATTTATTTATTTTCTTCCTTAATATATCTTTTTTTTAACTCTAACTTTTATATAACCTTATAAATATCTACTACCACAAAACTAGAATTAAAGTTTTAAAGCTTTTAAGCCTGTCTGGCATAGCAGCAATTAGTCAAAATATAAACCATTAGTTTCTCGGTAGATAGATCAAAATATAGAAGAGATTTTCCTTTCTAAATATATTTCAGCAATAACAACACATATAGAGGATAAATATTACACAATACTTTATTTTGAAATGATTTTAAGAATATTAATAAAATTCAATGCTTATCTGGAGAAGAATAAAACATGTGTTAAAACTTTAGTATATTTTTATATACTCTTTCATATTACACAGTTTAAACTGATCCTCAAATTAAGTAGTAACAGGAAGGAAGAGATTCACTTTATTAAAAGACTTTACGTTGGTTGATGTGAGCGTTAAATTTTGACCTTTATGTGCTGTTGCCAAAATTTCCATACCTTATACTCTCCAATTTCTTTCTTTGAAGAAATTATTTTCAGTCGCAGAATCTGAACTCAGCATAGAAATTGTTCACATTTGAAGAAGAAATTTATATACTCGTATACAATTTGACATTATTATTAATCAAGAAAAATAAAATTTTAGTGAATTCATATCAAAACAAATTATTATAAAAAGCCAAATTCGAATTCAGCATAAAAATTGTTTGAATTTGAAGAAGAAATTTATAAATTTGTATACAATTTCATCTTTTATTCAGAGCTAAATTATTTTTATAATAAAAATAACATTTCACTGAATTAATATTAAAACCAATTTCTCTCAGCGGCAGAATTTGAATTTAGCATAGAGACTGCAAGCATTTGAAGAAAAAATTTACAAATTTGTATACAATTTGACCTTATGTTCAGAGCTAAATTATTTTTATTGGAAAAAAAAACGTGCAACTGTACTATGAATAAAACTAATGATTCGCCATGAATTTCATTCTAAAATTTCAATATAGATATTCATTAAATTCGAAGAAGAATCTCGTTAATTCATGTCTACAGTCAAATTTTGATTGAAAAATAATCTTTTGGCATTAAGAATATAAACTTGTAAATGAAATAACAGTAAAAACCGCCATTAAATTGAAACTTCATATTAGTATTTTAATTCATATGGAAATTACTCATATTTAGAAGAATTGCATTAACACATTTCTTAAATCTTTCTTTTGAATGAAAAATAAATTACTTTCAACAGAAAAATATTTTGAGAAGAAGGAAAAAAAATCTCCACTTATTTTAAGGCAAACGATTTTCGATTTGTTTACTATTACCATATCAAATTAATACCAAAATTGCTTAATATTTGCAGATAAACTAATTTCTCATGCAATAAGATGTTAATCAAATTTTAAATTGAAAGGTAATGGCTAAATATTCACTTTAAATAAAGATATTGAATATACTAATTCTCTAGGAACAAATGTAAGAAATGAGAGCTTTCGAATACTCATCACTTTCTGCTAATTAAATTTAATTGACTGAAATAGGAAATAATATGAAATTCGATATCATCTCGGTAATAGTAAACAAACTGCCTCATTAAATGAAAAATTGTTTGGGTATCAATTAAAAACATGGGACAATTTTAATTTTAAAATGAAAATATTTTGTTGAACTGCGTAGTTTAAATTTATAATAGCTCATTTAGAACTATGTGATTTTCAATAAATCGTACATTTTAATAAATTATTATCTCAATTTAGTTATCATATTTAATAAATATATTATTATTTATAATATAATATGCCATTAATTTAATATTTATAAAATATAATAGATAATTATGTATGACAAAGCGAAACCAACGGTATTTAATATAATAAACTGAATTATATTATTCGCAAATTATTATTTCAACATAAATGACAAACTTACTTTGTTAAGCTACAAAAATTAGACTGCAGTTATATAAAAATGAAATGCAGGGAGTCTAAAATGTATGTATAATTTTAATAACTGTAGTCGCCCCAGGGAACAAGTTGGTTTTCCAGGAATATTGGTTACATTTGATTTCAAGTAAAGGGTTTAAACAAATTTTAAGTTAGTTTACGCCAAATTTTCTGATATAAATGATGCCTTTCTACTAGAAACCAGTTCCAGACATCGTGTCGTTTTCAGAAATGTAAATGACAGCATCTTATAAATTTCGTAGTTTTGCAACTTTTTTCATCCCTTTATTAAACTACAGAGATATTAAACAAAATTATTTCGCTAGAAGAAAATACGCCATCAACTAACGAATGAAACAATGTAAATGGCGTTAATTTTGGGACAATAATTTAATTTCTGCTGGAAAATTAGGTAAAAAAAATGACAAGATTTAGCAAAACTTTGTACTAATTGAATTGGTATCATTGAAAAAACAATTTATTAAATTTAGAAATTGTGTATAGTTAAACTTAATAGCAGTTTTTTTTGGCAGTTACCCCGAAAGTACGCCACATTTTAGCTTAAGTATCTATTAATTAAAATTGTAATTGAAAGTTAAAAAAAATCGATTTGAAGAGTATATCTCTATTTTCCAAGACGTACAGGTACCTAATTTAGTAACTGTAAATGAAACGGTTAAGCCGTTAAAGCGTCAGACAAATACAGACATATTTATCTTTTTTTATTATAGATAGAGTTAAACAATCAAAAACATAGCAATTGCAACAAGATAGCGCATCCACCTTTATATTATGATTCAAAAGGCTTTTTCCATAATATTCTAAGAATTAGATGGTAACAAAAAAAACAAGTAGTTTATGTAATGGTGCTTAAAATACAATGATAACAACTTAAGACGAACTCTTGGTAATGAATTAAAACTAATCAAGGAAACAGAATGGGCACAAATGTTAAACGATGTACTGATGACCATTTCTAGTTTTGTTCATAGGTTTTTATCTATAATAGTGCCGAAATAAAAATGGTAAAACAATTCGATACTTTCTAAAATCGCGTATTTGTCTAAATTATGAGCTACAAAATATTAATTTGTGTCATGGGTCATTTATTTAATAGTTATTCAAAGTTTACCCATTTTGAAATACCTTATACATTTTAGCTTGGTGCCACATCCAGTTTGAATAGTTATTATCTTCATTTTAATACGTCAAAGAGTGTAGAAAACGCATGAAATTCACCGGAACGATTAAATAATGCTGGTATTTCGGAATAAACATGGCTTTGATTTAGTACAGATTTAAAAATTTAAAAATATAGACATAATTAAATACAAAAGACATCCATATCATTGTTTAGGGAGTGCTAGAGCTGTATGTGTGTGTGTAGACAAATTGCCGCATGTGAAATTTCCATTCATCGATACATCTTTAGATATTAAAATTCTCGAATCATTGCAGTTTCGTGAATGAAAAATCATGAAATTCAGATATTTCTCTGTATCGAAACGAATTATAAATATTTTGATGTAGATAAATTTCTGTATCAAAACATCTATAATTTGTTTCAGAGAAATTTATGTATTAAAGCATATATAATTATTTTTATAGTGTTTCTTTCTGACTACACTACACAAAAAGAATTGTATATGTGTAGTCCATACAGCGCCTATTGATTTCATTTGACAGGAAAATAATTTAAACTAAAAACGGGTTCTTTGATTATTAATGCAATAGAAATTCCAGTAAGACCGGAAGGTTATTTACGAAAAAAGCAATAAACATTGTCAATGAGAGATTGATTATTCTTAACTTCCTGTTGGGAAACTATATTTCCTCATTTATATTTAATATTATGCAAACACATTTAAAAATTGCATTCAAATTTTTCCTTAATTAAATAGTTCTTTTCTCATTATTTAGTACATAAAAGTCAGCATAAAAACCTTGAAATACTAATTTTTTTACTATTGTTCAAAGCAAGAAAATGATAATCCATTTATTTGCTTATGCAGCGTGCATTTTATGACTTAAATTTGTCACTCCAATTTTTTCCAGGAAACATCAAAGGAATGCAGAGATTTGATTGTATTTTTTTTTGCCGGAAATTATTTGCTGCATTATTTGCTGTTAATTCACAATTATTGGCATTTCAGATGGCTGGCAGAGTTATTTCACAGTTAATTTCTTAACAAACTCAAACCTATGTGTATATAAACAGATTGCTAGGATTATCGCATGCGTTTAGGAATGTTTCTTGGAAATTTTTTTGAATATATAATTTAAATTTTGCAATTTGTGAGTACTTTTTAGGCCAATAGAGAACACTTGATACCAAGCATACTTAATAAAAGTTTGAAAATAACTAGTTTTAATCAATTATTGCAAAATTTTTAACTGATTTAAAAACCAAAACTATAATTAGCTTATCAATAAAACTTTCTATATTTAAATAGGTTTCATACCATTCAGCAATTGTTAATGTTGCATATGTATAAAAAACCTTTTAAGATAATTTTTCAAAACCACAACTGTTACGAAATTATTAGTTTCGTTGCAAGAAAAAAAGTGGCTGGTAATATGTAATAAATTCAAGAATATTAAAAAAGAATAAAATCTGTAAATGGATCTTCTCTATAAATATACTTAATGCCATCAGGTTGAATAATTTACTGCCTTTAAATATATGTAATTAGTTAAATAGCTCAACATTTATCGCTTTATATTCAAATCAAGAGAAGATAGTTTATATTCATCTTTAATCGCAACAGTGTTAAAATACTATAGAAATGCTTTAGTCAAATACAAAAATTAATATAAAAATATTTAAATAGATTTAATACCAATAAGTAACATTTTTTCCCTATATGAATTTGTATGTTCAAGCAAAAGTAACAAGACACGTTACATTTTCCTCCCCTAATTATGCCTCTACATTATTTCTTCGCTAGAGTTTTAAATTACTTTAGAAAGCAGAAATAAACTTAATTATATAAATGAACTTATATATATAGATATCATGGCAATCAGTGAAATTTTTTCCATGTATGTGTACATATGTTGAAACAAATTTATCAAAGCATATCACGTTTATTTTCCCTAACTATGCATTTACGTTATTTATTCAAGAGATTATTATATTGATGAAGCGAAAACAAAATTATTTATTTCAATAAAATGTACATAAATTTAATATCAATACTGTAGCCATATAAACACAACAAACCTTTGAAGACAGTTTGAACCATAAATGTCACGAGATTAACTTAACAAGGCTTCTCTAAAACGTAGAACATTTTTATTATAGGGTATTTTTCAGTTAAACTATTCGGATTGATAGAAAATTGCTTATAAGTAATTTCAAATATTGATACAATGATTTAATACCAATAAAGTTCTTTAGACAGCGATTCTCTCTGTGCGAGTGGTTGATAAAAGTTGCTGACCTAAACGTATCGTTTTGCAAAATTATCCCTGTGTTTCCGCTGCTTTCAGAGTCACATATTCAGAAATATCCGTGAGAATCTGAATATCTATAAGTACTGTAAACTATATTTTCCCCATCAAAATGTGATATGAAAAACGAGAGAAAATTAATTTCTTTCATCCCTTTTCGTCACATCTGCTTGTAGATATGCATGCCTGTCTCCGGGTATGGAATAAAGCGAATTTAAAAGGAAAAGTCCTCTTCACTGTCTGCTAAACGGCCATATGTTTTCCACAATTTTAAATCTTTACACACAAACACACACACAAAATTAAATACGCACATACATTTAACATCAATATTGCTGCCATATAAACATAAACCTTCTGAGTTAACTAATATCAGAAGAGTGTTAACTTTTATGAAAGAATGATATGCTAATATAAATTTATTTTAACACTATTTCAATACATTTAATGACATATGGTACTAGGCCACCACACGTGCGAAAATAATCTTTCAAGATATTATACAACCTCAACCCACAAGATTAATAACTTACATAGACGAATTTCTCCAAAACTCTATGATTTAAACGGTCCCTCAGGGCCACGCATCCCCATTTCCGACCTCCCACCCAAGGCACTAATAAATCTGATCATAAAACAAAAAATGAGTTGGCAGGGTTGATGGCACAAACCTGCATGCACCCTTCCTCTATCCCAGAAAAAAGAAAACTTAAAATGAAAAGCAAAAGCCACTTTTGATTTACAGCCGGAGCGAACCATGTTATTGTCTCGGTACCGCCAGCAATTCCGTTGTTTATATTCAGTCAACAAAATCCACTGATCAAAGAAGCAGAGAAGATACAGCAGAGCGCTGGGGCGCCGCCGTCCGGTCAAACTTCTACATACTTCCTTCCAACCATGAGACTTGATGGCGATTGCTCCTCGAATCCAGCATTCTCGACACGTCTTGACGCATTTCCCCAAGCCCTATTGGTGTCGAACCTCTTCTTTTTCCTTCTTTTTGTTCTTTTCTCCCCTCCCCCTTTCTCCATCTCTTTCTCTTTGGCTCGCTCCAGGGCATTTCTTTCTTTTAGTTCCTTGGCTTGGCCTTCCTCCCTCCCCCCTCGTTTTTGTTTGTTTTATTTTTTCTGTTCCCTATCCCTATCCTATCTGATGAATCCTGAATTTTCGAGGGCGGAATCGTTTCTATCTTACTATCTAATTCCATTCAGGAAATTTGACGGGAACTCATTTTTTCCTCTTTTCTTCGACGTCCCTCTAAGAAGAAAAGATTTCTTCACAAAAAAAATTATAGTAAAAGCAGGGTAATGGTAGTACCAAAGAAAAAAAAAACTGATAAAATAAAAAATAAAAAACTGTCGCACTAGACGTGTAATAAGATAGGTCTCAGTTAGCTACCCAGGAAAACCCCTTCCAACCCACCCCTCGAAGTTCAAGTGATATTGGAATCCTCCACAGACGACAAAAATCCCAAGGACTTGGAAATGCGTCCCCCGAATTTGTTTCTTTTTCACTTATTCATCGTACGGGAAAAAAAGCCATAGAAGCATTTTATCGGAATTCCTTTCCGAGAGTTTTAAAGTTTTCCGTAAACACATGCACCTGAAACCCTATTGGACAGACGTATTGCTCAAAGTGTCCCAATGCGGAAGGGCCTCGCAGTTTTTCACGCATTTCTGCAAGTGCCTGGATTATACGGAATGCAAATGCCAGGAATTTCTTTTCTTAGCTGAGATTCCGTATTCTTGTTGGTGAACTGTCCACAACTGAATAAAATGGGTGAGGCAAAAAAAAAAAAAGTAATTTTTATAAGGAGTGGTAAGTTTACGTGCTTTGAAATAAGTTATCTAATATTGATGCATTATAAGAAACATCGTTATTTACTTAAATTTTTCAATTATTGCAATTTTTTTAATTATTTGCGCTGGAAAAAGAAAAATGTCCCGGAATCCATTCCTAGGACGAATTTATATTCTATACTTATAATAAAGCTCAATGTGTGTGTGTGTGTGTGTGTGTTGGCGCTCTACAGGCCAGACCATTGGATCTACAGCTACCTAATTTAGTACATGTATATCTTGGAGATCGGGAATGTGCACCTCGGATCCCTTTTTTCGAATTTTTAATTAGAATTAGAATCAATTAAAATTTAAGCGAAATTTCGATGTTTTCCCGCTATAACTTTCGAAAATATTATCGCACAAACATGATTTTTATATCAATTTAAAGATTAAAAAAATTAGCGTTCTAAAGGTATCAGTGTTTTAATGTATAACTTCCGTGTCTATTTTTAACGAATTTTTAAAGAAATATTTTAACCATGTTTTTAGCGCGTGACTGGATAAAATAAAATAAATATAAAATGTGATATTTTCTAAAAAAAATAAATGCAAAGCAAAGGTTTCTGTAACCGTTTGTAATATCTAAATCATTTATTCAACAAATGTTTATTTACGGTAAACCTGATCGAATTTAGACAGGATGTGCATTGGAATCCCGACTTAATGGCATATTTCTATTATCGTTTGCAATATCTGTATCATTAATTCAATATTTTTTTTCATTATAAAATGTGATAGTTTCTAAAAAATAAATGTAAAGCTAAGGTTTCTATAAAATCTGCAAGAGCACGTCAAAGGGAAAAACTTAGGTTTTATCACTGTGTTGCCATCATTTTGACGGAAGCTCAAATTTAAAAAAAACTATCATCGCAAATTAAATCTAAAGAAATGCAACTTTTATCACGCAACTGGATAAAATAAAAGAAATATATAATGTGATATTTTCTAAAAAAAAATAAATGCAAGGCAAAGGATTCTATGATCGTTTGCAATATTTAAATCATTAACTGAATAAATTATCTTTATTTATACAGGATTGAATTTATACAGGATATGTGTTCAAATTCCTTTTCAATGGACAGTTTGTAAAATATTATTAACAAGCATATATATTGTTTAATACTATTAACTTGATCTAAATGAAGTAAATAATTACATTTTATTTAGCTTGAGTCAAACAGTGCATTAATGAATAATGAGTTTTAGATTTCTTCATACTTTGCTCTGTGAGCCATATTTTACAAAATATTTTTATTAATATTTTAAATAAAAGTTGCTACATCAATCAGCCTTCTAAATCAATCATTAAAACTGACTGATTTATAAAATTAAGGAATATTATTAGGAAAACGCATTCTTTTAGAACTTTCAGCCCATCAACTTAAAGAAAATATTAATTTTAGGCCAATCAATGCCCAGAGTTACTTCAAGGCTAATGAATATGTGATTTAATTGAAAATTTTAGAACCTATTTTTCATGGCGAACCAGCTGGTCGCCAAAGGCGGCTAGTTAATAATATAACCAAAATAAAAACAAAAATTGATAGAAAAATTAAACTGTCCTCAAATGAATAAAGTGAGTAAGGCAAAAAAAAGTCATTTTTATAAGTAGTCGTGATCTTGAACATGCTTTGAAATAAGTTATTTAATATCGAATTATTATACAAAATGTTTTGCCCATTTAAATTTTTAAGTTAAGTAGAGCTTTAAAATTTTCGGAACCTAGAATATTTCTAAGATGGAAACAAAATTCTTTAAAGTAAGTTATTTA